>WBMW01004208.1:792435-815486 GCA_013396635.1 Penelope pileata
TTTTTTTTGCATCTAGCCACTAGGAAAATATAAGCTCTTCTGGTTCCATCTTGCATAAACTGGTGAAGACTTGCACAAAAGCTGACCTCCATAATCATTTTAACAACCACAACCTTGACTTTGATTTAATTTCTACTGAGAATAGAGGAATACTATCATACCAGTATAGGAATAATAGTATCTGATGCACATTACTTCTGTGTTACAAGTTTTAGAGATTATTTAATACATAAACAACAAGCTTCTGTGTTTCTGTGTTTTTGTAACTGAGAAAACAAATTGATACTTCTTTCGTACATGAAAACATGTAAATGTATTTATTCATTATATCTTTGATTTATAAAAAAAAATGTTGTCAGAATAAATGTAAATAGCTTTTACCTAATGGTCAGACTTTGGAGTAATCACATAGTTATCATGTACACGTTCTTCAAAATCTCGTGCTTTTTAATTCCACAAAGTCTGTTCTAAATTTTCCAAAAATGAGATTTTATGGATTTGTCCATTTGTAACATGGACAAATTGGGATAGGCCATCATCCTTTTATGCTGAAGTTTTTGCTTCAGAGCATGGGAACGATGAGGCTTCTCCAATAAAGACTGCCAAATTCTATTCATTTTCGGGAGGAGGCTGCAATATAAAAATGATTTATAATTTTTTGTCCTCCTAATTTTCAGTCCTCTATTTTAAGATTGCAGATTTATAGTCATTACTCAGACAGACCTTAGATTATTCTTGGAGTTGACTGTCTTCAATATAACTCAACAGAAATTATAGCATAAAAACATCTGCAAAACTTCAGAAGTGTTAAAGTGTGGAAGAGTTATGATTTCAAAATGTCCTGCAATAGGAAGTATCAAGCAAACTTTACAATTGACAGTAATGCACACTGATCGCTTTTTCTCATATATACACAGTTTGATATCCATAAAATATCTGGTTTAGCTGTTTGGTTTGCTATTTCTGTATGCCTTCCTAGTAAGTACGTGTTCTACCTTACTGTTGTTTAATAGGAGTACCTGAAACAGTTACAGAAAATTCGTGAAGAATACCACAGCAATATGAAAGAATTCAGATTAAGAGCAGGAGTACTCCAGGTAGCAAACCTCAAACATACATGCAATCATGTTTTCTCTTCCATTTTCAAGGTAATACACTTAATTAGTAATTGAAATGAAAATTTTGTAAACATGTTTCCTAGGAGAATGAAAAAATACAAGATAAAACCTTCCTGGTGTGGCAAGGGAAAGCTGAGGATGAGTCTGAAACCAAGGATACAGCTGGAACAAGAGAAGGATCACTTGAGGTATGAGTGCCATCTCATAGTCTAAACAAAACTTTTTATTCATGGTCTTTGATTTACTCTCTGGAACAGTTCTGAAAAATGCTAAAGCTTTACTCTTACCCGATATTTGCACCACACATGAAAGTCTCCCTAGGTTCCTTTCATGAACAGCCTGGAAAGCTTATTTGGATGAGTTCTGATTTGTTTTGGTAATTGTTTTTTTCCCTATAATTATTGAGAGGTACTTTACTTCTTTTTGTGCTTTGTTTCTTTTCCTTGCTTTCTGAGTGAAGTAAAGAAGAAGCCACTCACAGTGCAAATCTTCCTTAGAATTCTGTGCAGAAGATGTAGTAAGCAAGAGCTCAGAGTAGAGCATGAATACTTTTCCTGTAAGGAAGATGCTATGTGGGGAGTAAGCTACAATCCAGTTTTATGTGGGCTCTTTACTTAAAAAGAGATTTGGGATAAGTGGAAGGAAGAGGCAGACCCAGAGATTTCCAGCTACAGGACTTCATCACTTCTTTATCATCAAATACCACCAGAACAGCCACTGGAATGGGGTTTCAGAATTGTTCTACTTTTACGTTGAAATACCAGTGTGATTTCCAGACCACATGGAGTTCTGCAGCAACAAGTCCACTTCTCCTCAAGTGAAATAAAAGAAACTGTCAGCTTGTCAAAATTTATATCAGAGTGCAAATTGACAGCTCCTTTTGAAAGGAAAACAGCCCTGATCTAGCTACTAGGATTCTTCAGCCAGAATTTGCTTCACGTAGTGTGGGACTTCCTGCACTGTTGAGTAGCAGGGGGCAGACTTCCACATAAACTGTGATGGACATTGCTACCCTGCTGCAGCTGGAACTTGGGCCAAACCTGCCCATATAAGTAGGATACTCCAGTGATTCCTGGATCTACCTTTTACTAAAATGAAGTCACTTGTCAGGTTAAGCTAGGCAATAGGCAGCCTGAGCCTGACAGGACACAAATGATATTCCCATGGGAACTGCATGATTAAAAAGTAGGTTTTATGCCTGTTTGATGTCACCTTAATTCATGGACACTCCATCCACTGGAGAAACTGCATAGGTTTTACATTTCTAAAATGTAAAATCTGTGAATTGTTGTGGCTTCACCTGAGGACGTGTCCTAATAGCAGCAGATCACTGAAGGAGCTCATACAGTTATTTACTTTGCTTTTATGTAACATGTTCTAGTACAGGATGTAAAAATATGCAGAGGTATAATTAAATAGCATTCTGGTGTTACCAGAAAATAAGATAGTAAGAGAACTGACTAGACTTTATACAGGTATAGATTTCAGTTATAATCCTGATTTTCATCATTTGCAAAGTCTGAATGACATCAGCCTGAGTCATCTTGCATGTGATCATATAAAAGATGCATTATTTGTTTCTCAACACGGTACTGTATCCTCTAAACATGTTTGTGAAAAATCAGAGGTTGCACCTTATGCAAGATTTCCTATTTTTCTTTTTGCTACATAAGCCAGAATTGTGTCTTAGTACTAGAGTCTAAGCAAGGCAATGAATGGAATATTCTTACAGATAAATATCTGAGGAAATCAATGACTAGATTTATTACTAAAACTAGTCTTTTTATATAAGCTACATACATATTCTGCTTCCAAATAGTTCATTTCAAAGTATTTGTTCTTCTCTCCTTCCAGGAAATGGAAGAAAACTTTAAACAAGTCAGAGTCCAAGACAGACAAGACCAAAAAAATTTAGAGAAGAAACATAGCACAAAGGTATCCATACATACCATTTGTTTTCCCATTTAAGAATAAAATCTGTACATTTCAAATGATTCTGTCATGCCACAGTACCTCTGGAAATCAAAGTATTTCAGAGTCAATTAAGAGTACCATTTGCTAAAAGTTTCTGTGTCAGGACAGAATCACCAAGAAAAAGAAATGTAGAGCAGAGCTTTTCTGGTCTTTAGAGGGAGACTCCGTTTTAATCTGCTCAGATGGAAATCAGTCCCCATATGTTCATCTTTACTTGTCTTAAAAGTGTGTTAACATGTTAACATAGTTGTCAAAACATTATTCTCTGTGATGCTTTTAAAATTGCAAAAGCGGGTGGGGATTGATGGAAATGCACATAAGATATCAGGAAAGTTTCTGACCATAAAATAATTCTGAAGTGGACTAAAGGTGTTTTGTGAAATATTGCACTGAAGCAGTGCAGGATTCAGATTCTAATAATGACTGAGAACCAAACATAAGAACCAACTCTGTGTATTGCAAGGACTTGAATTACATGATTGTTAAAGACATCTTTTGTTAAAATCAGCTATATTCTTGCTTCCTGTACTGAATGCAATCATTTGAAACTCATCTGTAAACAATACTTCAGAGCAATCTATTTTGTCTTATCTGATCTTGTTAAACTGAAGAAAGATACTGTTAAATAGAAGTCATTTTTAATAGAATAGTACTTTTCAGGTTTGTAGTTCTGTATATAAACTGCGTGCCTTTAATTTAAATGTTTTTGTTTAATAGTATCTTTTAATGAAGTGTGTGAATTTTCTTTAGGGAGGAGTGAAGTTTGAAATTAATTTAGATGTATGCACTCCTGAGGAAGACAGCATTCAAGAAGCAGAGGTAGGTTTTAGTTAAAATCAAAGCATTTACATCAGTAATCTGAAACCATGACAGCAGCTCCATGATCTAAGGTTTGAATGTTTATATTCCCATCATCCTCTACCCCCGTGAAATGAAGTTCCTTGCTGAGGCTTTGTTGACACGTTGCATATATCTGATGTTCTTCACGAAGATAATTGCTTAAGAAAATTGGATGATATCTGAGTCAATCTTTTGCATGGTAGAAGGCGAAGGAGTACAGATATTTTCATTTTGTAAATTGTGCTGAGGGGAAGAAGACATTGCAAAAATAAATTAGTCTGCAAATGCCAAATTTGACTTGTGAACTGTTTTAGTACATTTCCTCGAGAATTTTCTGAAATGATAATGGGCACTTCTGCCATTATTATTATTACTGGCTATACTGTATTTGAAAACGTGGTTATTTCATGAAAATCAGAATTCACTAGATTTTTTATAAAACCTAGTACATAACTCTGCAAAATCCTTATCAATCCATGTATGCTACTAAGTGACAGCTGTTGACTCAGTCCATACTTGTGAACGTTACAGAAAGAGAAATTCCTGTGAGGACTCAGTTGTGCCTGAAGCTTACACATGTAGCAGAACAAAGAGAACAACCAAACCCAGCAGCATCTGGCAGTGTATAAACTACACAATTCCAAGTTCAGAACCTGAGTCTTCTCAGGCTGTTCTTTCTGATCTTGCTACATTTTCAAGATAGGTCAAAACTGAGGGAACAGCCATGGCCAAGACACAGGCAGGATGTATAAAACCAATAGGAACAGAGTTAATAGAGCTGTGTAAGAATAAAGTCAATGTCATTACAAAGAAATGGGATCATAATTTGACTTAATTTGACTATAATATCACAAAGCAAGAATAATATTGTGGTGAACCAGGTGTTACTTGGAAAAAGTGGAAGTGAGACTACAGACAGCATTATGTCATTTCACCTATTAAAATGGCATTTCTGGCTGATTGTCATGTCATAGCTACCTATCAAGATTTTTATTAGTGTATTAGAATGTTTAAAATATCTGTAACAGCAACAGAGAAAATAGAATTTCTTTTCAGTGTATCTATATGTGCTTCTATATACACTTAAATGAAGCACTATTATGTCTCTCTGTTGTTTCACATCTCTGCGTAGCCCTGGCATTGTGATACACAAATCACAATGAGACTTTTGAGTTCTGCTGCTTCCAGCTTTGTGACACAGCTTGCCTGTGAGTACATGGCTGGTAAACACCGAACCATGAGAAGTGATTAATTATTGTCCCATCTTTGTTTAGGCTTTCTAGAGTAACCTGTTGTTTTTTCCAGGTACAAGACAAACTCAGTGAGATGTTAACTTCTGTGGATAGTGACAATCTTGAAGAGAAATTGGTGGAAGTTTATGAAGATCCTATGGACAGGGCTATAGAAGAACTATCTGGATACCAAGCAGGTATTTCTTGAAATTTAGTTAAGAGTTAATCCTGAGAATTAGTTAGGTAGGTAAATTCAGTAACTGCAGGCTATAGCAAGTTTACCTGATGTTTAGCTCTCATTTTAATATCTTATACCATAATCAACATGATAATCCCACTGAAATCTATTTAAAAATGAAGTAACTTCCTCTTTTTCTTCCCCCTAGAGTCTGGTGATACTGATGAAAACAGAAAGCATTGGCAAGCTGGAACACCCCAGACACTACTGAATATTTTAGCCAGTACTGATGTCTCATCTGTATGTCCTACTGTGGCTGAAAGTGAGCTTTGTAAGAAAGTTTTCTGATTTCCAGTCAGTTAAAGTAAGGGTCTACTAAAATTCAGCCAGACTACTTAAATGCCTTTGCCCAACTATTCCATACCAGAACATTCCCATCTGACAGGCTTTTAATTGGAAGGGTTTTGTTCTAGTTGAGGTTATTGTATGTGTTAAACCATAGAATGCAGGAATTACTTTCCGCTCTAATCTTGCAATCATGTTTTGCTGCTCATAATCATAAAGAGTGCCGTTACAGGAATCACTCTGTGGCCTGGGTAATGGGCTGAAAATGCCAGTCTGCAGCTCATCAACACAACTTTTATGGGCCTCGAGTTGGTGATACACAAGAACTAAGGCAGTCTGTGGCCATCCAAGAGTGTGGTGGAGTTCTGGTTTCCCACACCACACGCTAGCATTGCTCCACACCACGAGTGCGTTCTCACACAGGTGTGGCTGTGGTGGTGCTCCTTTTCTGAAGGGGCAAGTTGCTGGTTTTCTTACAGTACCAGTGCAGATATTCCCAGACAGACAGACAGGAAAGTCCCATGTCTGGTTGCTGTGAACAAGGGGCTCTTCCAGCATTTCCACATTCTCCCAGCACCCCAGATACACAGAAACAACCTGAAGAGTCTGCATGGATAGTCAAGACAAAGCAGAATACTGTTAGTATGCCACTTCTTGTTCATTCTGCCTTAGGTGATGAGCATAGGGAGAAAGAGAAACAGGAACTTCTTCCCAGCTTTTTCAGCTCCAAACCAACAAGTCTGAGAACAAGGACAGCTCAGTGAAGCTGCACCTATTTCAGGCCAAGTATGCTTATTACTTCAGCATCAAAACTGGTGTTATGATTTTTTTTAGTGACAAATAGTCCAGATTATTTTTTTTCCCTCTACAGTATCAATCAGATCAAATACTTACCAGGAAAAAAAAAGAAAGAGTATTCCACAAGAGAAAAAAAAAATCAGGTTCCAGTGTTAGACAAAAGGAAGAAATTAGTGTCAAAATAAGAAAGTCTAATTCTGGCAAAAGGCAGTGCCAAAGCCACAGTCATGATTTAGTGACCTGAGAACCTTCCTGTTCTTCAGCTGACCAAGTTATTCTGCCTGAAGACATCGCAGAAAACAGGAAGCAGTGGAAACAAACAGCACCAGGGACGCTCCTGAACATCTTAGCAAAAGCAGAGCTGTTTCATGACTCCGTCATCCAGCTTGAAGAGGAAGGAGGTAGGATGTCTGTTACTGTGAGTTTTACAAGATTTTCTTTAGTGTGTTGTTGTTCCACTGGCAGAGGATCTGTGACAAGAACCAACATTTTGAAGCAGTTACCAAACGAGAAGAACATCGGCCACCTCTGCCAGCAGCACCCTCTCTGTCCTGTAGCAGTGAAAGTCCTCTTACAGGATGTTGCTGTTTTCAGTAGCAGGGAAAAGGGAAAGCCCTGCTTACCAGCTATTATTTCATATATAGTTCTTCCATTTGCTTGGGTAGATGGGGTTAAGCTTCTACTGCCAACGAGATGGGAGATACCACAAGCCTGGATCTAGCCCCTGCAACTGTTGAGGCTGAAGGACCCTGTAAAAAAACTCTGCAAATATATGTATTTCTATAGAACAGCTGTAAATTGTAGTGCATAATGGCTTGAACTACAGTGGTGACTGACGTTCCAACATCTCCGTGCTGATACAACTGACATGGAAACTGATTTCAAATCAGTTAGACTGCAGCACACTTTTCAAAAGTAACAGGTTGCTTTAAAAATGACACTTACTTTGCATCAGTGTTCATGTAAAAGCCAGAGTATTTCCTGCAGAAAGATGCAGTAAATGTAACAAAATGGTGTAGTTTTAGGCACAATTGCCAATCTGCTGAGCATTTAATTGGAGGACAGGACTTTGAAGCCAGCCAAATTGTATGTACCAAGTTTCAACATTTTTAATGGATCATGAGAAATAGCACTCTCCTGCTAATTATGCATCACATACATGCTCTCCTAGCATAATGAACTCTTTTTAAACTGCCCTATCCTGAAGGCTAAATGAGGCTAAATTTGCTTCCTGGGACTACCTTTAAAGCTTATACATTAAAATAATAATAATAAAGGAAGAAAAAAAGAAAAATTCAAATAACTTCTCATTAATGTCAGCAGGTCATAGGACTAAGGCAAGAATAAGGTCATGCAGGTGTGCTTAGGTGCTATTGCTTTGATCAGTTACATTTATTAAAATACCCCACTCCCTCACCATCCAGTTCTGTCTTGCTACTCAAGCTGGCATTGTGGGGCACATTGGTACCCAAACCAACAGGTTTCTGTTGGATTACACACACAATTTAGCCATTATGTGCTGAAACAACAACTCTTTTACCACTGTTCTCCCACCTTTCAGGTTGAGGTTGTTTCAGCCTTTCAGTGAGCATTTTTAGGGAATCACAGCTACTGCGTTGAAGCAGTAATTTTCAGTCTTTCCCAAACAGTACTCTCCTAAGCTTTCCACTGAAAATGGAGGCACTTGTATTTGGAACTTATTAACATCAGATCTGTATTCTTACTCTTGATAGTCCTTTGGTTACGGTCTACAATCACGCCAGGTTCCACTGAGCAGAATCACAGAACCACAGAAGTTGTAAACACTGACAAAAACGTGTGATCAAGAATAACTGAAGTCAGTTAATCACACTACTTACTTGCACTGCTGTAATTGGGGGAAAAAAAGAAAAAAAAAAAGCATTATTTGCTCTTATTTTAGATTTTTAGATACAGTTTTATAATTAACTAATACGTAAATAAAGTTTCTCTTCTTTCCCAGATGGGAAATTAACCTTATTGCCTCCAGAAGAAAGCAAGGAAGATGATTCAGAAACATGCTCTTGTGGTGCTGTTGATGAAGGCAGACTTGAGCCAAGATCAGATGATGAAGACACGTAAGTCAAGCACATCAGAAGAAAAATTCATACAACAGAAGCTTTCATGAAATGACAGGATGCACTGCCTACAGCTTTTTTTCTCAGTTCTTTTAAACTCATAAATGGAGAAAACTTGTTCTGCAGTCTGCTAATCTGACTTTCAATTCTGTAATTTATTGTCAAACAGTAACACTGTGTTAAAAATGTTATGCATAAGCATGAGCATGGCTGCTCCTTTTACGTTATAGGTGGTAAAAAAATCTCAAAGAGGTGAAGAAGCAGCTTGCATTTTGTGTGTCGCTTGCATATTCTTTACAAAGCATGAAAAAAATCTCAAAGGCCTTGAAACTAGAAATGCTTGTAACAAAAGTATATTTAATTAATAAAACTTTCTTGCTTAACTTACAGAAATTTTGAAGATTCTGAAGATGAGCTGCGACCTGAGCTGGAAGCCTCTCTGGAAAAAGTGGTAACTTCTCCAGCACAGAGAACCATTGAGTCTTCCATGTTTTCAATAAATGAAGATCAAACTCATGAAGAAAATACAAGCTTACCTAGCAAACATCTTGGAAAATCTAGTGATGATGATTTAGAAAGTAACTGTGGGTCACTTACTTTTGATACAAATGATGAAAAAAGCCAGCAACAGCTACCTAGAGCACAAGAATGATTACTGTTTCAGAGCATAATTTTCCTCAAAATTTCAACCACATCATGGACAAAATTAAAAAACAGGTAGCTGACAACACATTCCAGGTAANTGAAATTTTGAGGAAAATTAGCTGACAACACATTCCAGGTAAATCAACTGCTTTTCAACAGCGAACAATTAAAATCAAGATGTTTTTTGACTTTTTTTAAAGAAAAAAACAGGCTACTTTTTCGGTCACTGCATGTTGAAAAACCGATTGAGATTGACAGGCACTTTTCTTTATTAACCTGAACTACCTGGGACATCTCTGACAGCGCTTGCTTGGGCAACTTTCTGACTGCCTGCTCTCTGCACCCACTTTTATACCAAGTCAGAAAGTCTCCTAGTCAGCGTATTTTATTTCCATAGATCAATCAACATCCCATTTTAGGAAGCTTTCCCAGCTTTTCATAATCTCTGTACCACCAGTACATCATTGTAATTCAAACAGGTTCATTTGCGCAGCACCGACTGCACATAGTACCTCCAACTCTTCAGCAGTTTTAGAGAGTAGCATTAAAAGGGCCGACGAGCTCCATGAGAATTGTGCATTCCCCAGTTCCTAATGAAACACAGGACAGGGCTCCCATGGTTGAACGTGGGTTCTTCCAAGCATATTTTTTTTCATATACAGAATGTCATCAATGCAGGTGAAGTTTAGAGGAAAAAAACACATTTGAAAGTCTGTAGCATGTTGCACTTCTCTTTTAGTTTGCAACACGACCTAAAATACTGCTGTGACAGCTCAAAAAAGAGCACGTTTCTCCACTTTTGATAAGAAAACAGTTGCCTAATTTTTCAACTTCTTGCTCACTTTGTTCTCAGTGTTGGAATAAGTAATATTTTAGAGTTTTAAAGTTTGTATTTGTGTACCATCTAATCATGCTCTCTTAACCTACACCCTCCTATTCCCTAGGAATAGAAAACCTTTCAGTAGAATAGAGCCAGAGAAATAGCATCTGTCACACTGTAAAAGGACACGAGGAAATAGCAAATGTAAGGAGGACTGACAAGCACAATTATTACACTTATTGAAAAAGCAAGCTAGCAAATACTGTGTAATTAATCCAGAGGAATTGCTGTAGGTAATGAAATCTCCATTCAAGTCTATTTGAGAAACAGCTGGTTACATTTTTCTTGATTAAAAAAATAACTGCATTTTTCTTTTCATGTTGTTAGAGCACTTAACTTACACATATATAAAATAAAACATGGTGTTCCAGGAAGGATTTTGCACATTATTAAGAATTTAAAATTTTGATGAGAAATACAATAGAGCCCATCTTAAGCATTAGAAGAGCAAATAGAAGAACTAAAACCTTGCAAAACTAAAATCCTGCATGGCCAAACTCTTAAGGGGGGGCAGAAAATTGAAAATGTGATACAGATTCTAGAAAAATAATTTGAGTATAAAAGCAATCAAAAGTGTTTATTTTAGGAAGTGTGACTGCAAGTCAAGAGTCATGAAATGTGTAGAGACTGACTGAAAACAAAATATTCAAAAAATAATTTTTTTTCTAGATGTAGTTCCGTTAGCCAGGAAGGCACTTTGAACTCCGAAGGTTTTGCAGTACACTGTACGCTGCACACATGAGAGGGTATCATCACGTAACCAACAGAGAAAGCTTTCAGAAGCATTTCTTTCCCAGGAAACCATCTCTATCACATAAAGCAGATATCCTGACAGAAGAAAAATCTCTTTATTAATGGGAACAAGGGACCATAAATTACACATATTTACAGGTGACACCTGGTCAAACACAAGAAGTAGTTTCATTCATATGCATGTTTATGCATGTACATTTATTTAAATAAAGGCTCCACAGATAACAGGAATGTCTCTTCGAAATGCTGGTCAGAAAACCTGTGCACAGACTGACGAGCATTTTCTCTGATCTCCAGCCTTTTTTCAGGAGACATGGAAAGGATGGAAGCCATTGTCTCAGCGTAGCTGTCCTCATTTTCTGCGAGGAAGCCTGTAGGACGTCCTTCATAGGGCACCACAATATCCAATTTGGGGCCTCCAGAATTGTGAGCCAGGATGACTGTGCCAGCTGCCATACATTCAACCACTCCTGTAAGAGATATAAAACATGCAGATGTAAATGAGTCACATCACATACTCTGGTTTTCAGTAGTTCACTGGAAATTGAGAACTGCAATGAAATTCACCTAGAATTATAGGTCAATATAGACTGGAGTTCTAGATAAGCTTGAAGAATACAGAGTAAATGTAATTCAAGCTCTGTAACAGAACACTGCAAAGCTGAACTGGAAACAAAGAGCTCATCTTATGGTTTGGTGGCAGCTGCAAGAAATAATTAAAAATCAGAGCCAAATGTACCTGTGCATTCATGTTAAGATTTAGAAAGATAATTTGAGAGAAATCTGACTATCTTCACACATTTCCACTGGATGATATTCGATCGGAAGCTCAGTATTTTGCCGATGAATCTTTACAGCTTCTGATAATTTGGAAAAACAAACTGAAAACTGTTACCACTGAATCTGTATTTTTAACGGTGGAAATTGTAATGAAATTAGCGTCACTAAAAAGCAGCAGGATAGAAATAGCACATAGTACACACATCAACTTTATCTTTCCTTGGTGGTTCCAAATCAGAACTCAGAAATCACTTCAATTGTTGACTCTTCCCAGTTCTGATTAAAATTTTTAAAAAGTTCCACTAGCTCAAAAATTGCCAACCATAAATAACGCTCCTACATTTTGGAACATGCTTCTTTAAAAGTAAAAAGCTACTGGAGACTAATGTGAAATCACACTGCAATTCAAAGTCACAGTGCAACTGTATCACATTTTTTTTTAGAAATATAACTTTTATGGGGGCAAAAATAAGAGAAATAATTATTTCCAGTTTGTGGCAGTTGTTTCCAGGATACACTGGAGTTTTTTGTTTTTTTTTTTAAATACCAAATTCCTAAAGACTATACAAGCTACTACTCCTGATGCTTACTTGTGTTCTAATACAGTCTGATGACATTAACTGCAGCTTGGCCACTCTGTAGCCAAGTACAGCATCCCTCTGCTTGGCTGCTAACTTACCTGTTGTATGGCACAGGCAACCTTACATTCCCTTTCAGGGAAGTCAGGAAGACCCAACTAATCCCAATAAACTGCGCTCGATTCCTTAACTCTGTGTGACAGCACACTGCAAACCAGATCCCAGCCCCTCTTGGGGATGCACTTTCACACTACAGTGACTGATTTAAGGACTTCGCACAGGTGTCTAATGGAGATGGCCTAGGGTGCCTGGTGGCATCCATGTGGGGTTTTACTAATGTGACACAGAATCCATGGGAAACTCGCCTCTGAAGTGGCAGCTAGAGCCCTACGACGTGTATGAGGCATTTCAGACCGCAGTTAAGGCAGGTGAAACACTCAAAATCTCCCTACATGAATGTCTACATGTGAGTTAAGTATCCTAAGTGTCCAAGCTCCCCTTGCAGCCAGTGGTGTCAAGAGGGCACTAAGTCGCTTCAACAGAGGAACCTACAGCCTTCTTAGGCCCTGTAAGGTGCAGAAAGCATCTGTGTCAGTGAGACAGATGTAACACAGCACCTTAGGGTGCAATAGCTGAGTGTCTCAGGCAGCACAGATAGGACTTACTGTGTTTAGGTGACCCGTGGATGCCCATGCTGCCCATCAGTCTGTGCCCTCTGCAGCAATGCAGCTTGCCCTGCAGCAGCACCTAGTGGTTGGTCATCTCAACTGCCTGCGTGGGCTCTACCTCTGCTAGGTCACCACTGCCAAGAATGGGACTTGGGCGCCAGCCTGGCGTGCAGACCTCTACGCTCACCCGCGACGTGAAGCCCTCCCCAGCTGTATTCTCACCACCGAGACAAGCAGCTGAAACCTGAGGAGAGACACTGACCGATCCCGAAGTGCTCGTTCCACATGGTGTGCAGGCCAATGGTGGCCTCGGCCAGGTGGTTCTTCAGCTCCTCAAAGGGAATGTTGATTCTGAACATCACGTTGTTACTAACTCCAAGCTCTTCACAAAGTTGTTTCAGGTTATTTACACGGTCTTCATCTTGCTGGTTCCGACAGCCTCCAATTAAGATAAGCTTCAATGATGGCTGCTGCCTCAGTCTCTTCTCTCTCAGCGACTTAGCAAAGGCTCTGATTTGCAAAGGATGATCCTTTTCGGGCCTGAATTGGCTGACGGAAACAATGGAACGTTCAGCGGTGCTCTTTTCCTCTGCCAGTGGGATATCCAGGAAGGCCTGAACATCACACGGTGGATACACAACGCTAGTGCAAGCCCCAGCTCTCCAGAGGGAAAGGATGTGATTTAGCGTCCAGGAAGAATTAACCATGACCACATCGCTGCAGGAACCCACCAGCCCGTACAGGAAGGCAAACAGGTAGTAGTAGACAAGCTTGAAACTGCTGAAGAGAGAGCTGCTTGTAATGAAGGCTTTGTTGTTAAAGGTGGTATCCTGATTCCTAACAACAGCAAGCATATCGGTGCTGATGGTGGGGTAATGGACGTAGCACCCAACACGGCAACCTCCTAAATATTTGAAGAGGGGGAGCGTGAAGGCATAACCCATGGAGTCAATGTAGACATCAGGAACGCACTTGAGAAGAGCTTCCCAACCGAGAAACACAGAGCCTACACTCTGTCCCAGCAAAGTGAAGTGAGGATAAAGAGAAGCTTCCACGAGATAGCGTCTTTCCAGAAATACAAACTTCACCGGATGAGTCAATTTAATATTGAATCTTCTGAAAGCACCTTCCACTATGTCTTCCTCAGTGGCATCTCTGTCACCAGTGTAAACAACACACGTTATGTTTTTGTACCTGCAAGAGTAAAGGAAAAGAACTTCACCCATTCTTCTCATCAAATTTTGTAACAGGAAACTAAATTCTCATCTGCTCAAAATTAACCAAGAAGTGTGTTCAAAACCAAATGTCTGGCCCAGCTCTGGAATGATCTATGTTTAATTGAATTGATCCTATGAATACTTTCCCTTAAACCTCTGTTTTATTTTTTTCTGATCAACAGTAAAGCATAATGGCTGAGGACTGGGATTTTTTTCTTAAGAGTTAAAGATAAAGGAGCTCAGTGTTAATCAACAGATTCGGAATGCCTTGCAGCACAGTGGGAGACATCCATCCGGGGCACAGCATGAGGAACATGCAGAAGACTGTGCAAGCCAGTGCCAGCGCTGGATCCACTGGATGTGTTAACTCAGGCCAGTATCGGGGTGAGACTGTCAGTTACCTACGCGCATTTCTGTCCACAAATGCTCCATAGCAGTGCTGCAAAACTGGGGGGGGAGGACAGAGGAAAGAGGTAATGGGTGCCACAGCTATGCAGAAGACGGAAGGACAGAAGAAAATGTGGGTGAAGGGCTGAAGCAGAAAGGTTCAACCAGGTGAAACGCAGACGGAAAAAACTTTAGGACCAGTATATTAACAATATCTATTTAAATACACAAAATGCCATCATTTGCATACATGACACCCTGAGAAGCTGGGAGTGAAACACGGTATCTGCCTCACAGACGTGCTTACTTTTTCTGGAGCGTTCTTACGGCGCACCACAGGACTCTCTCTCCTCCACCACCTGCATTGCAATAGGGGTGGAAAAACGCGACTAGCAGCGGCCGCTGCCCGGCCCTCCCCGCGGGGCTCTGCTGCTCCTTCCTCACCCGGAGCCAGAGCCGCACTGCCCACAGCAGCACGGCCACGCAGACGGACAGGATTCCGCTCAGGAGCAACGCAGGGACTAACAGCCAGCACAGCAACCTGAAACAAGCCGGACATGTCAGGATAGAAAGCTGCTGTAAGGAAACACCGGGTGTGGAACACACACAGAAGGGCTATGGGGGGGGGAGAGGGCGGGGCAGCTTCTTCAGTTCTTCCAGCCTCTGAAATCATCAGTATCAGTGGGCCATTTCAGTAACTACGTTAAAAAACCACTATTCTACATTGTTTAGCCACTATTTTTTCCCTCCAGTTGTCAGCTATTGTTTATTAACATTTTCTATCATAGAATCATAGCATGGCCTGGGTTGTGAGGGACCCCAAGGATCATTAGGTCCCAACCCCCCTGCCACAGGCAGGGCCACCAACCTCCAGATCTGGTACCAGATCAGGCTGCCCAGGGCCCCATCCAACGTGGCCTTGAGCAACTCCACGGACGGGGCACCCACAGCCTCTCTGGGCAGCCTGTGCCAGCACCTCACCACTCTCTCAGTAAAGAGCTTCCCAATACATGCTTGTACTATTATGCTACGCATATGAATGCCAGGCATAGAGATCCCCACGTGCCACACAGACACCGAAGGCCGCGTGCCCCGAGCAGCGCGGCACAGCACAGGGCGCAGAGACCCCCAAGCTCACATTCAGGGCCCCGCTCCAGCCCAGCTCCGCCTGCCCGGCCCCACAGCGCGCTGGCCTGGGAGCTGCCCTCACCGGCGACTGCCCGCGGCCCGCCCGGCTCCCCTCCTCGGGGCTCGGCAGGGCCGTGCGGCCGACCCCACCCCTCCGCCCCGCACCTGAGCAGCCCGGGGAGGTCCGGCCCATCCGGCACCATCTTGCGCGCCGCCCCGCCGGAAGCGGCCGTTGCTTGGGGGCGGGACCAAGAGGGCATTGCCTCTCTCTCATTGGCTCGCGCGGGAGATAGACGGCGGGAAGGGCTGAGGGGCGGGGCAAGAGATGGGCGGGAACAGCGGGTGGGTGTGGCCACTCCTGAGGAAGCGGGGCGGAGGGCGGGGTGGTGCTGTTTGCTGCGCGTCTGCTTCCTGCACTTCCCCTCATCGCTGGGGCGGGTGTGAGCGGGGCGGAGCGGAGCGGTGGAGAGCTAAGGCTGAGCTGTGCTGTTTTAAAAGTACTGCTAGTGTTGTGTCATACGGCAAGGCTTTGTGCACCCAGAATGGCTGCCCTGGGAGCAGCGCAGGGAGCCTGCCCTGCTGCTCTGTGTGCTGGCAGCGCTGGGGGCAGCTGCACAACCCAGGGTGGTGGGTGCTGGCAGAATGCAGTGCCTTGTCCCAGCACCCTGCTGTCTGCTGTCCCACAGAGAGGCACTTCTGTCCCCCAGCACGTTACCCATTGAACAACAACTACCAAATCACGTCGATGTACGCAGCAAATCTGACGCGGAGAAGTGAGCAGTTACATTGCAGCAGTTCTGCTGGCGAGTCCAGCAAGCGGGACCTAACATTTAATTTCAGATCCAGCGGTTTTCCTAAGCTGAGTTTCTCTCCCTCAGCCTCCTTCCCCCACCCCAGCAGAGCAGTGCCTGAGGGGTGTGTGGGATGTCTGTAGAAGGGACCTGTGCTGAGCTCGCATCTCAGCTCCAGACAGGTCCCTCCTGACGTCACCATTTGAAGCTAACTGCCTGGGTCCGGAGAAGTGGCACAGTTCTTCTGGGGAACAAGTCTGGCCTATTTTAGATGACAAAATTTGTGTCTCTCCACTGACTTGAAAAGGAGCTTATGGCCACCCCCTTGGCGGGCATGAATCTTAGGCTGAGTTTCTTCATGAAGGTGGTGGATCATGGGTTAGCCACAGCTTAGTTAAGAAGTAATGCTTTTGAGTTCCAGGAAAGAAGAAAAATAATAATGAGGTAGACACCTACATCTTCCTGAAATGACCTAATCAATGTGTTGGGAGTTCCTCGAATTTCCTGCTGAGGAATATGTATGTGTGCATTTTGAGAGCCAGAAGGAAAATCATAAAGTTGTAGAGTCATAGAGTGCCCTGGGTTGGAAGGGACCCCAAGGACCATCATGTTCCAACCCCCCTGCCACAGGCAGGGCCACCAACCTCCAGATCTGGTACTGGATCAGGTTGCCCAGGGCCCCATCCAACCTGGCCTTGACAAGACTGATTTCCACAGTCACAATAGAAACAGCTGCCTTCTGGCAGCAAACTACCTATTTACAGTGCATGAGCCTCACAGTTTGTTCACCAGCTGTGCAGCTTGACATGCTCTGGCACAGCGTTGCCAGGGTGGGACATGGGTGGGACACTTCCCAGAAATATTGAAATTTTTGCAGGGATGCAGATTGACTGGCCAGCTTTAGTGCTGCACGGCAGATACACAGGCTGGACCGGGCTCTGAGCATCCTGATCTAGCTGCAGGTGTCCCTGTTCCTTACAGGGGAGTTGGACCAGATGACCTTTAAAGGTCCCTTCCAACTCTAAGGATTTTATGATTGTATGATAATTTCCTTAGTGACAGCTCAAGAGCAGACTAATCACAGCTGTTGTTCTTTTCTTCCTTTTATTCCCAAGGCAAACAATGGATAGGCCAGAGGAATAGTTTTGTCAGGAGCAGCTCTCTCTTCTTTGTATTCTTTTTTTTTTTTTAATTGAAGGTTTGATGGCTGCTTCCTTATAATATGCACTTATTTCTTGATGAGTACTTCCATTGCAGGCTGCATATGACCTATAAGTTGTAGCTCATCCAGATGGTAACAGAGCATCTGCATAAAAAAACATGTTCTGGTGCAACTTTTCCAGGTCCTTACCAGTGCTAAGCAGGGGAGCAGTTCTTCACAAGACATCCAGACTCGGTACAAAAGGATGTGAAGAACAGCTGCAGCATTTCTGCTTGGAATCTTTTCTTCCCTGGTGCAGATGTGTTTTTCTCTCCAGAAACTGCATTGAGTTGCTACCAATGCAAACTGTCAAGCTCAAATAACAATTTTGCAATTTCTGCCAGCCGTGGGACAACTTAATCAAATTTGACTTTGCAGCTGGAAGATGTCTTATTTGATGATGAGGTATCAACTCTGCTTCTTTTGCAGTTCTTCCCCTATTTTGTAGTCACTTCTGGACTGTCTTCCTTTTTCATGGCAAGCTCTCATTATTTTGGAAGCAGCGTGCACTTCCTTTTTGTAGTTTTTGAAGGTCTCTAAGGAAGAGACCCCACAGCCTCTGGGCAGCCTGTGCCAGTGCTCCGGCCCCCGCACAGCACAGCAGTGCTCCTGGTGTTCCGAGGGACCTCCTGTGCTCCAGGGTGTGCCCATGGCCTCTGCTTCTGGCACCGGGCACCACTGGCAGAGCCTGGCTCCGGCCTCTTGGCACCTCCCTTCAGGGATTTATGGATATGGATGGGATCCCCCTGAGCCTCCTCTTCTCCAGCTGAGCAGCCCCAGCTCTCTCAGCCTTGCCTCACAGGAGAAGTGCTCCAGTCTGTTGATCATCTTAGTTTTGTTTTTTCTATAGTCTGTCTAGTAGTAATTAATACAGAAGATGTATTCGTACTTTCAAAGTTTTTTTGTTAGCTTTTTTTTGTTAGCTTTTTTTTTTCTTTAATCACAGGGTTTTCAGCTTTTGACATGAGCAGTGTGAAAACTGTCTTTAATGTGTGAATGTCCAGCACAGACTCAGTTGTCATCACTTCACAACTTTAATGTATATGTAGCAGAAGCTAATGTATGTACGCTTTTAAGATATAGCCAATAACGTCAGCAAGAGCAGTGCTGAGCTCTCTGTAGTGTTCCTACTCCAGCAGTAAGAACGCTGCTAAGCTCCTGTCTGTAGAAATTCCGTGTGGCCAACACGGCAAAGAAATTAAATGAGCTGTGTCATGCAGTTGGCTTTGTTCTCACCTTCACAGGGATGTACCAAGTTTTTCATCTTTTGCTGCCTCTGTAAGCAATTTTGTCCTGTTTTAATTGCTTTCCTTATTAAGGTCCTCACTCTGAGGGAAGATCTGTGCAAACAAGTAAGCAGTTTTCAAATGACAGAATCCACTCACAATGCATTCTCCCAAAGCCTGCAAGGCATTTGAGACAGTTTTTAAGTACATTTATGTAACTCCCATTCTTGCTGAGTGCTCCACATACAAAAAAGTTGGTAAAATAAGACCACTGGCAAGGAACAGACACAAAGAAACTGGATTAATATTGTGTAAGGGTATTCATATGACAGTCATGTGGGCTTTTATGCTTGTACAGTTGGTTACTTTCTGGAACACACACTGGGTAGTACTGAGTTTCTCATACAAGGCGGATGTCTTAGCTGCCAAGATGCCTGGGACTGCTTTTAGCAGAAGGAACCTTAGATCATTCGTATACACAGTAAGTTTCTCCCTTTTGCACGTTCCTTGGGTAAGGTTGTTAAATGTTACAGTACATTTGTTCTTCCTTGCACAGTAACAGGAGGCAGAAATAAACTTGTACTGGTTGTGTACTAAATATTTGCAAAGCAAATATTAGAAAAATATTGTAAGACTTATCTGGGGCATAACACTGGCTTTGTTTTTACTGATACAGTATTAGAGGTGTTAAATGCAAGCAATTCTTTTAGCAGTCAGCTTTACTTCTTAGCTAGATGTTCTGGGGCATGGATGCTTGCATTATGTGTCTGAGCAAAAATTGGCCTTTTTTGGGCAGAAGCAGTGGAAAATTGCAGAAGCAAAGAGTATTAAGCAGCTTGGATCTACACAGATATTTTGCAAGAGTTCCTATAACATTTATTTGTATCACAGGCAACTTAAGCTGGTGGAATGCAGAGTTTTTGATTAACAGAAGATTATTTTACACAGATTGTCCCAGTTGGACAAGGACTGCGTAGGAAATATAACAATTCCACTGCTGGAGTTTTTACTTCCCATGGACTTTCTGTCAGTTCTCCTGAACAGTCCACAGCAGGAGAAACGTCTGACATTTTTAGGGCACATGAAAGAGACGTATTCAAGCAACTCTGAGCACAAGCAGAAATGAGACTGTAAATGTTGTAGCCTTCCTGATAACATCACTGACATTGCAAAGTAACACGTAGCCTCACTTTAAGTCCTTAAGTCCTCACTGTTTCAAGTCTGGCATTCCTGAGGGGAACATGAAGCATTTTTGAGTCTATGATAGCAGATCTCAACTCCTATTTCTTTTCTTTCTCCCTTATGCAGCTACTAATTTCTCTATACCTACATGCACCTAATCAGAACATGAAAGAGATCATGAAAGCCCATCTCTGTCAGGGTAGTACCCTAACACCTGTTAAAACCAACTGTGAAACTGCTCAGGAAAATGCAAAACTTCACTGAGTCTTTTTTTTTTTTTTTCCAGAAATAGACACCTCTATTGTCAGACTTACTTGAAAGGGTTCACAAACGGAAAAAGAAAAGCCTGCACTAACTTGTTTGGGATGTGTTTGTGCACACGTATTTGTGTGTGTCCCCCGTTGCCTGTTTCAGGAGGCAAGGGACAGCACTGTTTGGATGAAAATCCAAATTGTTCCATGTGGACCCAGGACGAGGCAGGATTTACATTCTGTGCTCATGCCTGGCTCATTGGCAGTGATCAGGAAAGAGAAAAAAGGCAGAAACTGGCTGCAAAGCAGGACAGAAGAGAGTTACTATTACTGGAGGAGACTGGCTAGTCCAAACAAGAGAGATGCAGGCACCGTGCCTTGCCACCTCCACTGACCTTTTTCTATCCTGGGGATAAAGAAAGCCTGAAAGGTCGGCAGTTTTCCCATGGCGTGGATTCAGAGATTCTCTTCTAGGGGCTGAACGAGGGCTGCTTGAAAGTAGTTCCCTGCCTCACTACCTTTCCTTTCAGAAAGCAGAGGTACGCATCAGTTCTGGCTACAGGTGTCCTTGGAAGAAACATCCTTTTTCTGTAGAACAGACTGAGGTGAGCTTTGGAAGCGGCAGGGTTGCTGAGAGCTGAAAATAACATCCTTCTCACTGTCCAAAGTATTTCCCTTGTTTCACAGCTGCAGGCTCCCAGGGGCTGTTTCCTTAGAAGTTGAATGCCTTCAGTTTCCCCGGTGTGCTCGTGCAATAAATAAACACTACCTTTGCAGTCAGTTTCAGTTTTGATGAGCCAGTTCATATACCACAGAAAACATGAGAGACTGCTGTATGCATTTCAAAGCAGAATTTTAACTGCCTCCTTCAATCCAGGTGTTAAATGTTTCAGATACAGAGATTTCTGTAAACAGAAAGAGGTTTACTCAGTACTGCCATTTCCTTTAGATGTTTTTTGAAGCATATGTTTGTGCTGAAGGGATTGCTTAAAATTAGTGGCAGTTTCCTTGTTGTATTGCATTCATCCCCATCACTTTATCTCTGACATTTCCACTGAATTCTTCCTCACTGTTTGCCATTGTTGTTACTTGATGTAGTATGGAATTATTACCAGATATTCCATCAGAAATGAAAATAACAGTGAATATCTTTTCATCTTTATTTTTTGTCTCTCCACTCAGTTTCAAGAAGCCTCTGCAGTGAATCAGCTTTCCTCTATCCAGGAAAGCTCTGGGTATTGTCCACGTCACCTAAAAGTACATCGTGTTCACTGATAGAAAATTGAGACCTCCCTCCCTGTAGCTCTTGACTGAAAGCTGACAGTAAGTTCATGCCAGGTATTAGACTGGACAGTGCACTGCTGTTCTAGCCCTGAAGAGCAAATAATTAACAGGATTTTTTTTAAAAAAATACTGTAAATAGATTAGCTAAACAGCAACTCACGTGTGTCACAGCTTGGACCTCCGAATACTGGGAACTGCAATACCTCTAACCCTGTGCACCTGTAATGTCCTCATCAGAGGTTTCCCTCTTCACCTATTGCCTGTGGTGGCAAAGGGAACCAAGCAGAGAGTTTGCAGATTTCTGATCTCGAAATTGGGAAGAGAAGCCTGCCTGAGGACAAGCTACAGTTTGGGAGCCCCTGGACCCTGTGCCTGCTGGGCTGGGCTGTGGCTGTGCCCTGGGCTCGCAGGTGGGCTCTCAGAGTCACACTGCAGCCGTGTCCTCATGAGCTGCTGCCAACAGGGTCACTGGGGGTCTGCCCTCTCTGCAAGGGTCAGGCCACAGAGAGGGTCCAAACACCCTCATGTGTTTTTATTATAGAATCATGGAATTGTTTGGGTTGGAAGAGACTTTTAAAGGCCATCTGGTCCAACTCCCCTGCAATGAACAGGGACACCTACAGCTAGATCAGGGTGCTCAGAGCCCGATCTGAGATCCTGACCTTGAATATCTCCAGGGATGGGGCTTCCACCACCTCTCTGGGCAACCTGTGCCAGTGCTTCACCATCCTTATCATAAAAACATTTTCCTTATATCCAGTCTAAATCTCGCCCCTTTTAGTTTGAAACCGTTTCCCCTTGTCCTATCCCCACAGACCCTGCTAAAGAGTCTGTCCCCTTCTTTCCTGTAGCCCCTCTTTAGATACTGAAAGGCCACTGTCAGGTCTCCCCAGAGCCTTCTCTTCTCCAGGCTGAACAGCCCCAGCTCTCTCAGCTCTCTTTCGACCCAGTAATGGCAACCGGTCCACAGGGAGAGGGAAAGAAAAACAGTAAAAGTACCAAATGGCTAATACAGAAAGCAGCAAGCCTGCTCACCAGGCAGTTTGATCTGGAACACCAGGAAAGCTGTTAAGGCTTTGCTCAGCACTGGATGTCTGAGGAGCCCGGGTGCTGCGGTGAGAAGAGATGGTATCAAGCTTTCTTAGGGGTATGGAAATTGCTGGAAATGTCTCTTTCTGCAGAAAAGTTTTTTTCCGACAGCTGCCAATATGAGATAGGCAGAAACAATAGTAAAGAGAAACTGAACTTGGGTTTGCCTTACACATCCAGGCTGTCCTGATAGAGGTGGTGTATTTGTATTTTACGCATGACGTTTAGAAGGCAAACACCAGATGCTGCTTTGTCTTCTTGAAGTGGAGGTCATTGCGCTGTACAGAAAAGAAATGGGCTGAAATAAACTCCTATACAAAGGCCAAGCAGTTTGACTTGGGATTAAACTCTGGCTGTAGAACCAGAAACACAGGCTTAAATCCAAGGTACATTCTTTCCCCGCCCCCCCC
>WBMW01004208.1:815500-1027901 GCA_013396635.1 Penelope pileata
CCCCCCCCCCCCCCCCCCCATGCTTTACAAATTTAATGTGCTTTGTGTTATTTACATAGTGTCAGGTGACTCATCCAAGTGAAATCTCTTTCTCTCAGGCTGTCAAACATGACCGCAGGAATGACTGGAGACAAGTGCTGGGAAGGAACTAATGGTAAATCTGAAGTGTGGCCTCTACAGTCAGGGACAGATTTATAGGATATATGTTGTAGATAGATGGCAGTGAAGACATATGCTTACATTCCTGAGCCATTTAGGGAAAGTTTTAATTGCAGGTTTGACAGGGCATCTTAGAGCCTGCAATTAGATTGCCTGTGATGAGGTGAACAGCAGCTTACTTAAAAAAAAGTGTCAGTCTTCACATGTACTTAAATCACACTTCCAAGACTCACTATTCAAAACAAATATGGGAGATATTTTTTAAAACCCACAAAAAATACTGGGGAATCAGCAGAACAAAACTAGAATTAAGGACCCGAGTCTTATTTCTAGGTGTGGATAACAAGTCCAGCTGACTAAAGCTGTGATCTTTAGCAGTGACTGATGTAGTTCACAGGCCTTTCTGTCTTCTCAAATTAGCCTTCTAAAAATTATTGCTCCTTCTCAAGCTGTATTTAAAGTATTGCAGTTAAGGTGGACAAAATGTGGGTTTTTTCCTCTCTATGGAGTTCAAAAAAGCTTTCACTCAATACTTACTGAAAGCTTATAGTAACCTCATGACATACAGGAACCTGTTAGAGTAAGTTATGAGTCAGATATATTGTATAATGTGAGAAACATAGTTTGAATAAATACCAGAGGTGATGTTGACCTGCATGTATGCAAAAGGCATTGTTGACTGTACACATACTTAACTACTGTTAATAAGATCTGCTGCTGATTTTAGTTACATTGCTTTTTATTGAGGAAAACTTGCAGGTGTATTAAACAGTTCACACTGAACCTTGGGTTTAGGACAGACTGAGGGAGCTGGGCTTGTTCAGCATGGAGAAGAGAAGGCTGCAGGGGGATCTCATTGCAGCCTTCCAGTATTTAAAAGGAGATTATAAACAGGAGGGAAACCAACTTTTCAAAAGGGTGGACAGTGATAGGACAAGGGGGAATGGTTTTAAGCTGAAGGAGGGAAGGTTTAGATTAGACATCAGGGGGAAGTTCTTTACCAAGAGAGTGGTAAGGTGCTGGAACAGGCTGCCCAGAGAGGCTGTGGATGCCCTGACCCTGGACATGTTCAAGACCAGGTTGGATGGGGTCCTGGGTAACCTGATCTGGTACCAGATCTGGAGGTTGGTGGCCCTGCCTGTGACGGGGGGGTTGGAACCTGATGATCCTTGGGGTCCCTTCCAACCTGGGCCATGCTATGATTCTTTGATTCTGTGATTCACAACCAATACCCAGCTGTGAGCAAAAGCAAAGCACAGACAACATCAGAAAATGCAAAGCAATGGGAAACACTGAAGCAAAGATCTTGGTTTGATGGCGGCACTGCCCGACGGGTTCTGCCACACTTGTGCCACCAGCCGCTGCGCTGCACAGTGAGGTGTGCACACCTGAGTGAATGCTGCTGCAGATCTGGACTTGAATGAGTCCCTGCAGATTGTGATTGTTCTTTGCACCTAAACTCTGACCCAAAGGTGTGCCTTTTCCGGGGGTAATCTGATCAGCGTGGTAGTTTCTAGGTGCTTGAAAACAAATTCCTGCAGCATAAATACAGATAAGAGAAATTACCATACTGAAATCAACGCTGCTAAAAGCAGACAAAGTACCAAGTCCACACAGTTTGCTGTTGTGAGGAAGCCACGGAACGAAAAAATTAGTCTGCGCTTTTGGGCCCTGTTACAAAAGAGATTCACCGCTGAGTTCTGCTGGTTTAGAGCAAACAAACTGTTTTTAAATATTTAGAGAAGATTGAAGCTGCTTCCTGAAAAACCGGAGCCAAAGTCTGAACTGATTTGATTTGAAATGAGGCCATCAACTCTTAAGCAATTTTATTCGTGGC
Organism: Penelope pileata; assembly: GCA_013396635.1. NCBI lineage: Eukaryota > Metazoa > Chordata > Aves > Galliformes > Cracidae > Penelope > Penelope pileata. Next base: position 817,497 of record WBMW01004208.1, read on the forward strand.
AGGTATGAATTTGATTCCTTGTATTTCAGAGTTTGTAAGGTTTCCTTTCTTTCTCGTGGCACAGAAATATGTAACATATGATCATGCTTCCTTGTCTGTTGGGAGATGTATGTGTGCCACTCACGCTGCCAAAGCACTGCTTGGGTATGTGCTGGCTGCCAGCTTGCTTATGACGTTGTAGCCGAGGAGGTATCTTTCTGATTTCTTGGCTCATAACTGAAAGCAAATGGTGGTAAAGAGGGAAAAATGGCCACTTTGTTCCCACTTGAGTGATAACACTGTCTTTTTTTTTTTTTTTTCCTGTAATAAGTCTGTCAGTTGGTTTGGAAAAGTCAAGGACGTGGTTAGTGCCAGGAATGTGACCAAGCTGTTGCGTGGTAGGACTGAAAGTGGCTGCTGGGTGAGAGCAGCCACTTTCACTTCAGGGAGTCGCCTGAAGAAGTGGTGTGTACTGTTAGTAACTGAGGTTTTTGGCTTAAAGAGGGCACCCACTGAGGAGAAAGTGTTCTGTTTCACACCAGGGCTGGCCATTCCACGGGTTGCTCCTTCCAAAGAGATGTTGTTGGCAGCTTGTTGATAACCCTGATTTACCAGCGTTGTTGTTCATGATGTTAATGGGAGCTTTGCAGTACCTTTCCCCCCTCCCCCCCCCCTTTTTTTTTGTACCTTGAATTTCTAATTCCTGCAGTCAAAAACAAAGTCAGTCTAGCTCTATTTTGATGGAGGGAAAACTCAAAATATTTTTGCTGGCCCCATCCTGAAGACAGTTTGAAAAGAACACAAAATACAATCAAATGCAAAATTGTTTTTTTAGCCTGATGTCACTGCTTGAATCGTTTTGTATTTCAGTGGTTTGAAAAGACATCTCTTGAGGAGAGTAGAAAATCTATTCACTTTACATTCAAAGGCATTCATAGTGATTTACATAGTGATGTATAACTGCTAAAGTCCATCCCTGCGCTGCTGTGATGTGCAGGTGTCTGAACTGATTCCTCTCGTCCGTCCAGCAGATTAAGGCAATGTGACTCGTTACCTCCAGGCCACAGATTCTTTCCTTGAGTCCAAGCTTCTCATCTTGCTGGGCATTGTTAAGAATCTTTTAAGATGCTTTCTTAGGGCAAGGAGCCAGAGGGATTAGGACAGGACCTCTGGGCTTTCAGTCTGGTCTGTTGAAGTAAATTGAAATTGTTGTGTTTTTTGTTGTCGTTGTTGTTGCTGTTTTACAAGATGCTCAGATGGTTCTGCTTTGGGAATGGCACCCATTGTCCAAGAGCTGGTGCTGGTAGCTCAGTCAGCTGCACAGGTTCTGTTCACTGTTGCTGTATATCTCTGTTGAGTCCTCAGCTAAATATGCTGTTTGACATCAGCTAGGCTTGTTGTGATAAAGGGATATCCCTTTCACCTGAAAATCTATAGAAAACTTTTCTGCAGCAAAATAACTTTTATTTTTATGTGGGTAAACACCCTGTAAATTAAAGGTGTTCAAAACACAACCTCCTGTGTCTCTTCTCTACCTCCAAGTCGGCATTCAGCACTCTGCTGAAGGCAAAGAACGATGGGGACACTACTTAAAAACTTGGCTCTGCTCCTTTTAGAAACAAGCAAGTAGATTTTTACCTTAGAATTGCTCAGAAATGAAGGATAGGGGGAAGGAAAGCATGGGTGAGAGGAGTTGGGGAGAAGGTACCTAGTAAATATCTCTTTATTCCTTCAGCCAAAGTTGAGCTTTCTTGGGGTGGACTTGAGATGAGGGGAAAAAAGACCTACCAAACAACACCTTGTGTTTACAGCATGCTTCATTGCATGAGATCTCGTCAGGACTAGTTACCTGTAGAAACAAGCTAGGGATGGTTTGGGATGTTTTAAATAACAAAGATGCTATCTGAGATGAGTGGACCAAGCATTCACCTTGCAGCTGGCCAGAAATTGGAATTTCCATTCCCTAAGACATTCTAGAATTTGAAATTTCCATTATTTGGAATTAATACCCAAAGCTGAATTTCTGAGCATCTTTGATTTGGGAACAGAGAATTGTTTTCTTTCAGAAAGACAAAAAATAGATTTATCTTTAGTATGTAGATGTAGCTCTAGTATTTATGGACATTGTAATGAAATGTTTTCACATAAGTCCTACAATTTGACTTCCTATTTCTTGTTTCAAAGCCAGTTTAGATCAGTTCAAAACATTTAATCTTTAACACAATTTTTAAGAAAAGTGTTCCAGCTGAAGTCAGATGTGTTGTTAATCAGTTTCATTGCTAAATACGGAACAGATAGAGATGATTTATGCTAGTAGTACGGTGGTAAACTTATTAATACTTAAAATCTGGGAGGTCTGGCAAAGACCAGAAGCTAATGAAGCTTCTGCCTGACCTAAGATTGTCTTAAATTGTGCTTGCGCCGTTATGCGCTTGGAGTCCCTGTGTTCTGACAGTAGTAATTCCCTTTAGAAGTGCCATTTCTCAAAATATTTTCAATTTATTTTTTTTTCGGTTTAATATTATCGCTGCTCTTGTGTATTAAGACAATGATGATACAAAATAGTGCTGTAACAGTATTTTGGATTTCACTTCAGAAGGGCTTCCTTTTTTGAGGACAGTTCTGAACTCTCATTTGCTGCGTGGTGTGAGCAGAGCTAAGGATTCCTCTTTGTGGGGATGCTGTGATAGGAAGCAAGCCAGGATACTGATGTCCTGCATGGTGACTGGATCACTGCCTTTGTGGCAGAGGGGTGAGGGACGTAAAGGTAAAAAAGTGAAAAGAATCTGAATGTGTCCTACCAGACAGCTGGAGCGTCATGTGTTTCCTCGAGTTTCCTTGCTATGCCAAGATTGTGATCCTGTGTGCTGATCTCTGTGTTGGAGTAAATTCAGTGACTTTCTTCCAAATCCAAGAGCTTCTGATGAATTGTAAAGCAATTATTTGAAGGTTTGCATGTGCTGTGAGATCACTGCTTGGTCAGGGAGGGTGTGAACTGATGACAGATTGACTGTAAATTCCGTTTGTGGCCATTCCTTGGGGACCTGTTTGGTGGCGTCTTTAGAAATGGACTGCACTGCTGGAGGCCTAGGGAACTTGAGGTCTCACTCACCAGGTGTGAACAGTGTTATGGATTTTGTGAACTTGCTGCAGGCAGTCCCAGGGAAACACACCCGGCGTGGCTGCAGTGAGCCAGGGATGGTACTTGCTGTGCATGGCTAAGGTAGGCATTCCTGTAGCTGATACGAGGAACTAAGGGGAACTGGGTTTGCCTAAGGGAATATCTTTTTTTTTTTTCTTGTTGGTACTAATTGCTGCTGTAGCTTTCTGTTTGTTTTTAGTTAAGCTTGGTGGTGTTAAAGAAGTGCATTTTAAGAAGTGTAAGTATTGTACTCAGCCTTTTTTATCCCCCTTTTAAAACTAGGAGTGACTGTTCTGGTGCCCTGAATGAATGAAAGGCCTTCAGTCTAGGAATCTTATTTAATGATATAATCACAGGCATGGTTAAAATGTTAGCAGGGGCCATTTTTTATCCAAGAAACCCCTGGTTATTTCATAGAAAAGGGAAGAGGAAAAGCAGCACTGCCCTTTGCAGGAGCTGTGGGTATGCCGGTGGCCACGGGGAGCTAATGCCTGGCTGCCTGAGTTAATTATGCACCGGCTTGCTGCACACAGGTCATGTTTGAGTAGCTTGTGAAAGGCTGAGCTGGCCGCAACGCCGTGTGCAAAGATCAGCAGCGCTGAATGCAGTTTGGCAAGCGCAAGGGATGCCAATTGGTGGGAAGCATTGAAACTGGCAGTGAGGGAAGGTAGCTGAGTGCAGCGAGCAGTGTACACAAAGATCACAGGTTACATCTGGGATTTCGTTGTGAATGCCTAATGAGCACGTTGATGAGAACTCCCCAGGCCGCTGTAAATGGAGCTGAAAGAAGAGTTGCTGATAACACACTGAGTAACTGCTCTCGTCAAGCTGTCCTTTGGCGTTGCAGTATTGAAAGCCTGCAAAGATAATGGAGGGAAAATGGGACAATAAAATGAGGAGGGAGCTGTCCTGCTTAGCTACTTTAAGCAACAAAAACATAACCCTGGTGTCTGTTCGAAGGCGGCAGGCAGCTCACGATGTGCCTGAACTACTGATTATTGGTGAAAGGTCCAAAGCAGGATCTCCGGTAGAAGCAAGCAGTAACTTGCAGAAAGAAGAGAAAGTTCTGCAGCGTAACTCCATGGGAATGCCAGAAGTCAATACAACTGAAAGACAGGTCGGTGAGCTGTTGTATGTGTTGGGAGGGAACTGGAGGATTTAAAACAAAGCGTGCTGGACATGGATTGTATATTAATGTGCTAAACCTTCTTTATGCGAATTGTTTCAGTCCCCAGCATGCATCCGTGCTCTGTAACAAGTAGTGCTCAAATGCCAAGTCCTCTTCAGAGCCTCTGAAATTAGTCTTTGAAAGCAAATGTTAATGAGGTATGCTATATCATTAGCTAATGAGCATTTCTGCAGCTCCACCTCTAATAACATAGAGTGGTGATGCTTAGTAAAGAAACATCGGAGTGTTTCTCCTTTTGAACTGTGATTGCTTGAATAGTTTGACGTGTGCTTGCACTGGGTTGTTCTCTGGAATCGTAGAAATTGAAGAAACATTAAAACGCATAATTGTAGGTGAGTAGTTTATTTATAACTACTAAGTGGATACTAACAGAAGTTATTGGGAATACATTTGTGGCAACATTTTATTTAGTTTTTAATTCAGAGTTATAATTTTGGAGATTGATCTTTCTAAGCCTCTTCTCCGTAACAGTCGATGCTGATAAAGATATTATGAGATTTATCATTTAAAGTAAGACTTCACTTTCAAAAGGTAATATTACAAATTACGGTAATTTGGATCAGTGTGTGTTTAAGGAAAACAAACTTTCAGAACAAATATTGTGTTTTTTGAAACAGCATATTCTTGGAGTGGCTTAAGTAATTAGCGTCAGACTGGAAAGAAACAACAGCAAAGACAGACTGACTGTACCTGAAGGTTGTCGCTCTGTCTGGTTACTTCTCACGTTGTAAATGTTGGCTGTAAAACAATCATGACATAAATAACTTTGTTCTGCCAAAAGAACTCTCTCCTATATCCAGTTCATTGGAATATATTGCATCGCTTGTATCGAAGCCATGAAGAACATCACAAAGTGTTTCACTTTGTTTTAATTCTAAATTAGAAACCATCAATTTACAGCAGGGCTTTTCCCACTAAACCAGGTATGGTTTATGTAGCTTGCTTTAAGTTAAAAGCACTTGTTTGGGTTTCTAATGTTTATTAAATATAGTGTATCATTTCAGCAACACTAGCTTCAACTGCATAAACATTTCCCTGTCTTCTGTCCTATTGGAGAATGCTGTTCCCAAATGGAACATATGGCTTTGCAGTAATATTTTCATTGATTTACAAATCCCAGCTGGAGAGGGTGTTTTTTCTCTTGTTTAATATTCAGGAATTGTTTGGTAAATAAAAAGCTATGTTAGAATTAGATGCTGACATTAGTGGCTACTGACATGTTCATCTTCCTGAGGCCTGGAGAAGAGGGAAGGAATAACAACCATTTAAGCCCGGACCCAGTTAAGCAGAATGTACTAATAGGATGGATGGGCAAGCTGTGCTGAGATTTGTTAAGAAGGCTGAGAGTTGAATTTCTGCCTCCTGCCACCCAGAAATGATGCTGCTGTAGGCATGAAATTGAAGACTCCGGACCTTTGATGTTACTGAGGCTGTTCTGTCCTCATTTTGTTGTTTGCTGGCAACCTATAACAAACTGGGAAAGCATCTGAAGTATTTAATGAATAGTATGTGGCTTTCCCAGTGTGCGTTACTGCCTGCCTGAATCCAACGCCGTGAATCAGCAGGTTGTGAAAGGGCAGAGCAGGAAAGGTAGAGCAGCAGCACAGATGAGGCAGTTCTTTGGCAGGTGTGTGCTTCAAGGTAAGAGGACAAGAGCTGGTTTCAGCCTGGGGATGTTGGGGAGATGGGCAGCTCAAAACCTGCAGAGACACTGGGCCAGGGGCTGGGTGAGATGTGGTGTTTGTGGGCCAGCAGACAGGGAGAGGCAGAGGGGAATTTGCTGAGCAGGCTGGGCCCCGTCTCCCTGCCAGCTGACTGCCTGGCACCATGAGGAGAGCCCAGCTCTTGAATTTCAGGATATGGAAACTGGTATCCCAGCCACAGGAGGGGCAGCTGTGGCAAGGAGTCGTGAGGTGTGGCACAGCCTGGGTGCGAGAGACCAGGAGCAGCGTGGCAGCAATAGGGAGGGGGGGGTCTGGGGTGGGAGGGCAGCCCCAGCCCTGGGGAGGTGCCTGGGGAATCTCAGTGTGGGGAGCTGTGGGGTGCACCAGACACAGTCTTGACACTGTGTTTCAGAAACTGAGAGCTTTAAAGCAGTGTTTTGAAGGTGGTTGCACCTCTCTGAAAGGGGATGGCTTTTCCCCACCTGTGAGGAGGCAGTGCAGGTCACAGACATGGGCCACCTCTTCCCCCGGGCCTGCCACCGTGCTCTGGATGTCTTAACACAAAGAGCTGCATACGGAGCTGTGACTGAGCTCAATCCAGCGGTGTCACCCTGCCCTACCTCACCTCTGTGCTCTCCCAAAAACTTAGTCCAGCCCTGGGGCATGTTCTTATTCAATGATCTCCTTCCTGACAGGGGAACAGCAGCAAATCTGGTGTGTGCCTGAGGGAAGCTGCGGGCCCATTCCTGCGTGCCTGTGTTTAGCTGCTTACATGGACCTGCTTTTCCTTCCAATCTTACGTAGAAACACCTCCTCCTGGAAATACACACACAGGTGCTTAAGCTGTGCTTAATCTACTGAGAGCTTTTCTTGAAGCTATTAAACAGTACTGAAGACTTTGGGAATAGTCTTGGAGTATGCACACATTTCTGGTTTTCTTGGGCAGAGATTCTCAAATTATTTGGAATTTATGTGTATGCCTTTTTTAAGGGGAATTCAGATTTTTTCCCCTTTTTAATCTAGTTTCCCTCTCTACTTTTTCCTTGTCATTCAAAAATATCTGTATAAGGATGTTTGTCGTACAGAGCATAAACACCAGTTTTAGGTAAATAATGAACAAAACATTTTCACCCATTCTTCTAAAAGTCGGGAGAGCTTTTTACGCAAAACATCAAGCGACGGTCAAGTTTTGGTGTTTCTGTGACTATTCAAATAGTAGAATCAGCTGTTGCTTTTATGTTTTTCGAAAAACTGGATGTCAGGAAATACCCCACAACCTTTTTATAAATTTAATATGAATCACTTTTATATCACTGGGTACTGAGAAAAACGGAGATGGTTAGTGAGCATGGGGTGGAGGGCAAGCAAAGCACATAAGACTTGTGCTGTTGCCTGTCTTCTGTCCACAAGTTGCTGCCAGAAGCATGGTGGACAGGGGCAGGCGAGGAGGATGCTTGTCTCAGTCTGCTCTCATGCTGTTTCATCAAAAGAATTCGAAACGCAAATGCCTTTGTCATCCGAGCCCAAGTAAATGCACACAGTGAGCTCCTGGAGCATGTCAGGCCTTTTGCTTTGCTGGGTGTTTGTGAAGATGAGGGCTTCCCACCAGGAACAAAGTCTCTTTTGGGACCTGGGGGGGTGGAGATAGGTCAGAGAAGACGAGGGGCAATATTGAAATGAGCTTCTCAAAGTAGACATTAAGATAAATGAGTGTTCAAACAGCATTTGAAGTATAGCGTATGAGAGACAGTTTCCTTTTCAAATGGGCATTTTCCCATGTACTAGGCCTTATTTTAAACTGGTAGGGCACATATAGGAGGAAATAAGCATGGAGCTGTCTCTTGTGCACTTCAGTGGGGATTGCTAACTGCTATGTTTTGTTTTGAAGGGAGGGACTGCCTGCATATTTACATTTATGTGGAGGATTTCAGTAACTTCTGGGAAGGAAGTGCAAGGAGAGGGGGACATGCCCCTGGCACTGCCAGGTGTGCAGGAGTAGGGGGTGAAAGAGGATGTAGGGGCTAAAATTCATATGACACTTCCCCAGCATCCCTGCAGCATAGCCTGGAGGCCACGAGACGAGAGGGAGTGGGGCTTGGACGGTGGGCTTGTGCCAGGATAGCGAGGGGCTGCCCCATAGTGCTGCAGAGCTGAAGGTGCTCTCTGCAGCTCTGGACTGGTCTGAGCACCCATGGCCCAGTGGGGCTGTGTCTCCCTGTTACCTGCTTCTCTGGGGGCAGCACAGCTCCATGGACCCCCACGTGGCCCTTGACACGCAGTGCAGTGCAGCCCAGGCATGGCTGCATGGTTTTGCAATTAGGTGTGGGCTGGTGCTGGACCTGGTGGCATTAAACCTTGAGTCCTGGTGGACACCAAGCTGAATGTGAGCCAGCAATGTGCCCTTGTCGCTCAGAAGGCTATTCTTGGCTATTCTATACCTTCAGAAGGTATTCTTTGTTGCATTAGGCAAAGCGTTGCCAGCAGGTTAACAGAGGTGATCCATCCCTCTGCTTGGCTCTGGTGGGTCCACACCTGGAGTGCTGGGTCCAGTTCTGGGTCCCCAGTACAAGAGAGACCTGGACATACTGGAGAGAGTCCAGCAAAGGGCTGTGAAGGTGGTGAGGGGCCTGGAGCAGGCCTCTTGCAAGGAGAGGCTGAGAGAGCTGGAGCTGCTCAGCTGGAGAAGAGGAGGCTCAGGGGGATCCCATCAATGTCCATAAATCCCTGAAGGGAGGTGCCAAGAGGCCGGAGCCAGGCTCTGCCAGTGGTGCCCAGTGCCAGGAGCAGAGGCCATGGGCACACCCTGGAGCACAGGAGGTCCCTCTGAACACCAGGAGCACTGCTGTGCTGTGCGGGTGCCGGAGCACTGGCACAGGCTGCCCAGAGGCTGTGGGGTCTCCTCCCTGGGGATCTGCCAGAGCCGCCTGGACGTGGCCCTGGGCACCCTGCTCTGGGTGTCCCTGCTGGAGCAGGGCTGGAGCAGGTGGACACAGGGAGCCCTGCCAGCCTCAGCCGTGCTATGGTTCTGTAAAACGAGTTTGCGCCAGTAATGGGAGTCAAGCCTAAAGACTCAATTGCTTTCAAGTTTTTATTCAGAAGCCCCCATAAACGTCCATGGTGAACTGGACAGGGGACTGTTTTTTAGCACAGGAGGTAATGGGCACATCAGGAAGCCCATTTCTGCCTTCACCTGAAGGTGAGATTTGGAGTAATGCTGCATGTGACTGAAGTGGTGGCTTCTGTCTGTTTAGTGGCACTTGTGTTTTCCTAGGGAGTAAGCTCTTCCTGTTCTAATAAATACAGTACAGTGAAGGCTGAAAGCAAATTTCTTGTGTTTCATTTTTTCCATTTTGGTCATGACCCAGACATCATTATTCCCAAGCTGTCTAAGCATGAAATAAAATCAAGTTAATGAATTTTGAGTACTGCATCAAATGAACTGGGTGCAGTCTAGTGTTAATAAGCAGCCTAAATAATTCTCATCTGCACTGCTGTGCTAAGGAAAGAGTTTTCTTCTCATAGCATTTCTGAGCCCGATCTGGGTACCCCTTCTCCTGTCTGCTCTCTGCTGTAATGCCCAACATCAGGTCCTTTAGTAAGTGCCAGAGAGCCTGTGCCTTCACAGGCAAGTTAATTGATTTGTTATAAAGCTTCCATCTATATTTTTAGGAGATAAACTTGCCTTAAGTCACAGGCATGAACTTTGATGTTCTTTCCATGAAACCTGTCAATCTTGAGCTTGTCCCTCCTCTTCTAAGCCTTCCTCATGACTTGATGTCAGCAATGCCCTTTGATGACAGTTGTGCTCTGATTACCTCATCTGTGGGAAACGCTGCCTTTATAATTGTTATTAATGCTTCATTTTTCAATTTAATTGAGTGCTCTGAACTGTAAAATTGCAGTGTTGCGGACTGTGATCTGACTGATGGATAGTCCACTTGGGGCTCATTTGCTTTCACATCCTGAAAATTGATGTTGGATCAAACCAGTGAGTTCTTGTAGCTCAGTATCAGGTACCTCTTTATTACGTACCTCACAAAGAGGTGGATGAAACCAAACTATGGTGGAAGCATCTGCATGCATATGTGTCTCCTCCCACTCAGTGGGTTTTGAGGGAGGTGAATCTTTTTCTGTCTCCTGAGTCGTGCCTCCCCTAGTCAGCAGGGGTCACTACTGCGACGGAGCCATCCAAGACTCAGGAACAACACAAATCAGTTTATTGAGGGCTTTCTAACAACAACTAGTACTCTACTTGGAGGTAGAATTAGTGAATTTGCTAACAACTATTAGTAAGCGTTACAGGTAAGAGTACTTGGTGAAGGAGTTATTTCTATACTAAAAGTTCTAAGACAACATTAGCCAATGGCTACTAGAAAGTGTGAAAGAATAAAAGAAGATAAATAGAAAAGATAGAAAACAAGGAAAGAGAGACAGAGACAGAGACAGACAGATAGTCAGACAGACAGACAGGACTAAGTGGAGCTGTTCTCCGCTCCTCTGTTCCAGCGATGTCTTGGTGTCAGGGGGTGCTGGTCTTTGGTAGTAATGGGTTGTCCAAGCTGTGATGGTCACTTGACAGCAGCAATGGAAATGAACAACGATAGAAAGGAGCGTAGGTGCTTTCTTACTTATAGTCCAGAGTGGTCAAGACTGCTCTTTGGAGGGACAGCTTCTGGTGTTGGGGCTCTCAGCAGGAACTCTTTTGTTCCTGTCTTCCAGACCTAGCAAATTTAAATCAGTGGAAATAAGAGGAAGCAGACGTAGATGCCAGCTTGTATCTTGCCTTCACTAATACAACAGTATCATCTCCTAACTTCCTGTATTAAGCTGAAAAAATTTGCTTCTAGGCCAGGTCTTCAGCCAGGAAACATTCTTGGGCCTTGCCATTCGAAAGCAAACAACTTCTGGCTCTGTCCAAAGGAATGCTTTTGAATGTAAAATTGCCCACAAAGTGTTGCTGATTGCCTCATGTTGATTTGAGACAAAACTTTCCTTAGGAGTCTCAGACAATATTTGTCTTTTAAAATCTTTGTGAGTAGATTTTAACTTCAAAGATCTGTGTATGTGCAGACAATTCAGACCTGTAGAGCTCTGCAGATATCATACAACTGGTCCTGCCTGGTTTCAGGTTCTCAGAGAATTCCTGAATCTGTTTTCTGTGGACATTTTATTTTGTTTTGATAGTGGGTGGGACAAACTGAGCTGACTGCTCATGTTTGTGGAGGGATGTTCAGTGTGCTCTCTACTGTGAGCCTTTGTGCAGGTGACAGTCAGCTATGAAGAGCAGAGCCCAGGCTGCACGGCAAGAATGCTTGAGTTACAAATGATCGGATTGGGAATGCTGAGAAAATTTTGCTTTAGCTAACTGGTAATGTATTCAAAGTGTAAATTAACATTGTGAAACCTTTCAGAGGAAATCGATTAGAGAGCATATGAAGCATGTTGTTGCTTTTACAGTGGTAAAGATACATGAATTTTATTTTTATTTTGCTCCTTAGGTGTTGTCCAATGCTGATTCTCCTCCTAGCTGTGCACTGGAGCCTACAATGAAAGAGAATTTTGCTTTTGACAACATGGGCTACGAGGAGAGCTTTGAAGCCATGCCCTCGCCATCGTCCCAGGAGCGCACTGTTGCAGTCAATGTTGTGGGAATGACTTGCCAATCGTGTGTGCAGTCAGTGGAAGGCCAAATTTCCAAAGTGAAGGGCATCGTGAGTATTAAAGTCTCCCTTGAATGGAATAATGCTCTAGTAAAGTATCTCCAGTCGGAAATAAGCCCTGAACAGATTTGCCAGGAAATTCGGGATATGGGCTTTGATGCTAACGTAGCAGAAGAGAGGTTGACATCAGTGTCTGTGAATTTACCGTGCTCGAGAGAAGCAGTAATAAAGCTTCGGATAGAAGGCATGACATGCCAGTCCTGTGTCACCAACATTGAAGGAAAGATTAAGAAGCTGCATGGTGTGGCAAAAATCAAGGTGTCACTCAGTAACCAGGAAGCAGTTATTGCTTACCATCCTGATATCATCCAGCCTGAGGAACTCAGGAGCCATATCAGTAACCTGGGGTATGACTGCACCATTAAGAGTAAATCAGCACCTTTGAAGCTTGGTGTGCTTGCTGTTGGGCGCCTGCAGAACGCAGACCCCAAAGAGACACCAGCGAGTCTCAAGAGCGAGGAGTTGGATCCACTGGTTGCCAACATGAGCAGCACAGCTGCAGTGACTGTACAGATAGAAGGCATGCACTGCAAGTCCTGTGTCAGAAATATTGAAGGAAATATATCCCCTCTTCCAGGTATACAAAGTATTAAAGTGTCCTTGGAGCATAAGTGTGCTGTTGTACAGTACAGCCCAAATTTAATTACCCTGTCAGCTTTACAGCAAGCTATTGAATCCCTTCCACCTGGAAACTTTAAAGTATGGCTCCCTAAGGGTTCAGGAGCAAGCGACCAAGAATCTCCATCACCTGCTCTGGTACGTGATCTCTTCAGAGAGCCACTGAAAGACACTACATGCACGGCTGTTATTAGGATTGATGGCATGACCTGCAATTCCTGTGTACAGTCCATAGAAGGGACAATATCACAGAGACAAGGTGTGAGGCACGTAGCAGTTTCTCTAGCTGGCAAGACTGGGACCGTACATTATGATCCATCTATCACAAATGGAGAGGAGTTGAGAGCTGCCATAGAAGACATGGGGTTTGATGCATCTGTGCTGACAGGTAACAGTGTTTTGTCTTCTGTGTGTACCATGCCAAGCTAGGCCGTGCGATATCTGAGTTGAGACTTTTCTGGAGATAAATTCTTAAATTGTTGTGTTGACGTTATCTTTCTTAAGGGACCAGTCTGACCTGATCTCACTTAGCAAGGGAGAGACAGTTCAGCCCTTAACTGCACTAGTAGGTGGAAGAGTTGATTTGCATTAGGAAGCCAAAAGGCTTGGAAGTTGGCACAAAGTCTTTTAAGTGGCAGATGACCTTAATGCTGGAGCGGTTTCCTTCTACGGGCTTCTCCAGCCTCCTACGGGCTGCTGAAGGGAGATCTATCAAACTGGATGTTTTAGTTTAAATTCCAAAATACTAAAACATACAAACTTAATGAAGTATGTTTCATTTAAAACCACTTCTTACCTAGCTAAAATCTCTTCTTAGTGTCCTAATCCTTTGATCTTTATGTCTTGAGAATTTTTGACAGGAACCTAAGCCTTGCTTTCAGCAAGGTAATTGTCTGGATGCATGCAGTCCTTGGTGGGAGCAGGCATGGTTTTTACACATTAGCTGCAGCACAGTTCGTACATTTTGTACATGTGCTCAATGTTTAAGAAGTTGCTATGGTGCGTAATCTCCTCCCTAGCGAATTTCAAAAGCAGCAATATTTACTTGCTTCAGCTCAGACAAATTTCCTTTGAGATATGGATGTGGTTTACCTGGAATGAATTGCTTTAATCCCCAAAGACCCACTCCTCTTAGCTTTTCTCATGGGTCAAATCCCTCTGAATCTATGGAACTGCTACAAATGATGAGGAGTCTATATATTGTGTTTAGTTATTATTTATTTCTTTCATAATTTGTTGATGGGAGAGCTCCTGATCTGTCCATGGAACAGGTGGGGAGCCCCTGTATTTAACATGTTCAAAAGCAACTCCTGCTCCTTTACACAAGCCTTCTGCCTTAGGGAGATGATTTGAGAGTGCTGCTGGAGCTGGGAGGGTTATTTGTCGGGTGCTGGTATCTGACAAAGAACAAAGATGATCACAGTGAGCATGTATGAGTGGAAGTCTGAGTGCTGCAAATCCTTCCACTACTCATTTTGCAGTACTTCCCCTATAAATACTATGTCATAAAGAGAAACCTGTTGAGAAGCTTTTCCCTGTTAGGCATCAAGTGCTGTGAGCTCTGTGTAGAGGCAACAAGGACAAAATGACTGTGAAGCTGGGCTGTGTCCTCTGTGCTGGATAAGGACCCTCTAGATAGCAATGTATGTCTACTGAGCAAAGGTAGCTGTCAGATTGAGGTAACTGTTGGGTCTAGATGTCGAAACTGGAGGAAATCATTTGCCATTTGAAAGTGAAAAAGCAGTTGTGTAGAGTTAGATGGTCATATAAGTAGTGTAGGTGAGTATATATTGTTATATACACAGCAGCAACCTATAATCTTCTTCCACGAAGAAACTAAGATTACCATATCACCTTTCAAACAACCAAAAGGGATTTTGCATGATTGATGTGACTGACTTGTAGTTTTGTGTCATCCTATTGCACTGTATGCAGTATTTGTTCAGTTTATTATGTGTTTGTTCAAGATACCGGCACAGGAGAACACAAGCATCAGACTGACACCAGCAGTGCCGTGGCGCAGCCTGAAGCCGCAGAGCCTCCTCACCAGGGTTCCACCTCAGATGCTCTTCCAGACAGCCCTCACCTTGATGAGCCAGCCCAGCCCAGCGGAGCCCCAGCCAAGAAGTGTTTTTTACAAATCACTGGCATGACCTGTGCATCGTGCGTGTCTACCATTGAAAGAAATTTACAGAAAGAAGATGGTAATAAATTTGGCATTCCTTTATGCCAATGAGTCCTGAGGGACTGCTGATTGGAAAAGGCGTTCTGTGCGGTCAGTGAAAGGTGCTGTGGTAGAACATCTTGAGGTTAAATAGACTTAATATTTTTAGTGCTAATGTAACTACACCCCTGTCTGACTGTCCTACCTACTGGTGGACAGCACGGGTGGTCCTTCCCAATGGACGTGATTGTTTTGCAATAGTGAGTGGATGGAATATGATCAGCATTTCAAAGAAGGCTCAAGACAAGAACAGAGAAATTGTTCTCCTTTTGTTCTCAGGGCTTTACTATTTTACAGAGCAATCCATCTCTTCCAAAGCTGTTGAGAGCTCTGACTTTCGTGATATGAAACTCATTCTTCAGCATACATTTGCACAAGCAGCTACAAGTAAACATGTGGCTCCGGTGCCTGGGTAATTATATTAGTTTAGGCACAGCAGGATTTGTCAGGTTGAAGTCTGCAGACTGGAGCTGCCTTTCCTCTGGCTATACCGAACAGGAACAGATAAGCCTCAGCATTGTTTGCTTTAATGCATGTTGGCATGCCTTAGAAGGGTTTTGCTTACTGACTCTTGTGTCTGCAGTCTCCCAGGGATATCACTGCATTGATATAAAAATTAAGAAACTACTAACACGTCAGATCAATTTTGTTTCCTGTGATTTTTATGCTTTGCTTTTTGATTCTAAATTTAGATTAAAAAAAAAAAAGGCTTAATGTTGTGCAGTGGGATTTGTTCAGGGCTTTGCAAACTTAGGAAGTTCAGTGTAGAACTTGTAGCTATCAGTGTAGAATTACTTGTGAACTTCCTTTGTGTCTCATCCGATCATAGCCTCCTTTCCTGTGTAGCTGTTGCAGCTCCTCTCGCTGCTAATGGGAACTTTATGGGTGCATCTCAGTAAAACTTTTGCTGCTGTGCCCAAGGAACAACACTAGGAGGAGGCAGAAGAGAGATCACTAGGCATAAAAAGACACTAAGCTGCTACAGCCCCATTGAAAATCACATGTGGCATTTTATTTTTCTGCTTCTGAAATTGAACTACGTTATCTCACAATTTTTATTATTGCCACTGCAGGTATTGTTTCAGTGTTGGTAGCACTGATGGCAGGCAAAGCAGAGATAAAATACAAGCCAGAGTTCATACAGCCTCTTGAAATAGCACAGTTGGTCCAGAATTTGGGTTTTGAAGCCACTGTCATAGAAGATCATTCAGAAACAGAAGGAAATGTGGAGCTTCTTGTAAGTAATGTGATTTGAAATTGTTTGTTGGTTTTGGAAATGTCAGGTTTGGAAGAAGCATTTTCTTGCACTTGCTTTTGTGTAAGGAGGTCAGCAGGTCAGTTCTGTCTGGTGACACTGATTTTACTTAATTGCTGAAAAGAGAACATCAGTTTATCGAAGAAGAACCTGCCTAAAGGCATAAAATCAAAAAGTAATTGTTGTATGTATAGAACAGACTTCTGCTAGCAAAGGAAATGAAACGGCAAATACATATCATCAAGTATGTGATGCAATGTCAGGAGGTTTGTATGGAGGTCTGAGAACTTTGAATAGAATTATTAAATAGTTCATACCAAGGGCAATTTCTTCAAAAGTCTGTTTTTATTTTCTGACATATATATACTGTATGACAGAAAACAGTCTGCAGTCATGGTTATAGGTCAGAAAGTGAGAATGTGCCTTACCGAAGCCACCAGGAAATTTCAGTTGGGAGGATAATGTTACACTCGTGTATATTAACATTAACTCGGGCAGTGTTAATATAGCTGCTGATAGAACTGCATTTCAGAGACTGCTAACTGTGTTTTCTTCAGATTACAGGGATGACTTGTGCTTCTTGTGTTCACAATATTGAGTCCAAACTGATGAGAACAAATGGCATATCCTACGCCTCAGTTGCCCTTGCTACTTGCAAAGCTCACATCCAGTTTGATCCTGAAATTACAGGACCTCGAGATATCATAAAAATAATTGAGGTAGGCTTTTGAATGTTTTTTTAATGAGCAATTCTAATGAAATCAAAAAGAAAATAAAGCAGATGATATTTGAGAGTTTTCACTGACTTTTACAAATAATGTACAATGTTTGCCATATGGTGAAGCTGCTGTGCTCCACAGAAGTGCATAGCCTCCAAGTCTGTTGCTTTAAAAGCACACCTCAAACATTACGAAAGGAGAGAAACAAACTCAACAAACACACCTTTTTTTTTTTTTTTTTTATCTGTATGTGGTAAAAATGTCCATATATCCATTCTGGCTGCTCTGCGTGTAGACTCATCTATCTGATTTGCAGTTGTTTCAGTGAAGTGCTGATACTTCATTAAAAAATACTTAATTAGAAAGTACTGGTTTCTCTTGTCACCAAGACTGTGAAAGAAGTTTTGTAACATCGGGGAGCTAAACCGTATTCATACAAGTATGAAGCGTCTCTCTATACACTGACCTTTATTCCCATATCAATTCAGAGAGAAATCTTTTAAACCAAAACAGCCACTAAAGGAAAAAAAAATATTGTGGCTTACCAGTAACCACAGAGATCATAAATTCTGCTATTATTGTGGCCCAGGTGTTGACAAAACTTCCTTCTCTACTTCAGCAGAAGGGAAGAGAATTGGTTCTATGAGCCACACACAGAAAGTAGCCAGGAGAGCAGTAGATGCTGTTTTCCTTTCATGTCCTTAGAGTACTTATTCAGAAAAAAGCTCTTTTTCTGCAGAGCTAATGTGGCAGCAGTGATTAATGCATAAGTAGTAGACTGTTCAGACTGGTGGAGGAGTTCTTTGAGGTACATTGTGCCACGGGAACATCTCATAATGCAGCTATTAATTTTTTTGCAGGGGTGAGTGGTTGCAGTGCAGTAGCTCACCAAAGTGTCAGTCAGAACTGGTTTTCTGCATATATTTATTTGCTTTCCCTGCAGTTAGCTTTACAGGTTTAAACTCATTTTGGTAATTTTGATTTTCTACTTCAGATATATTTACTGAACTGCAGTGTTAAGGAGATGCTAGCAAGGTTTGTTAGCCCAGTGGCTTGTATACCTTCCTTTGTGGTGTTTTCCATCTCTCATACTTATGCCAGTGGGGATGAAAGGGTGTAAAATTGCTGTGGGGAGGAGGGCAACTGAATTCCAGCTGTCAATGGCAGCTGACTTTGCCTAAGGAGGCAGGATACTTACTGGATTATGCTTGTGTCTGTGTATAGATAACAGAAGTCCTTTAGTCCACATTCTGAGTACTGTCTGATATATTCTCTGACTTTGACAGGATCTGAAAATAAATAAGTTGGCATTTATTAAATATGGAATAGTGTCCTTTTCTGACATTTCTTCTAAAAGTAGTGTCATTTAAATATAAGTAATATTGTTTAATCAAAACTGACTCATCTTCCCACCCATTTTAATGAAAAGGAAATTGGTTTTCATGCTTCTGTGTCTAGAAGAGTTCCAAACGCACATAACTTGGATCATAAAAAGGAAATACAGCAGTAAGTATTTCTCTTCCTCTCTCACTAGTGAATGCCTGTAGATCATCTCTTGTAACTTACCCTCCTCACTTCCCCCAGTTAATTCAGCTCATCCTTGTATAAAGCATATTTAATTTTATGATTTGCTATTTGGTTCAAATACTTTTACTGCTTTGATTAGTCTCAGTTTTTAACAGCTAAAGGTCTATGCATTTAAACATGCACGAGACACTAAAACTGTCCTGATGATTTTGTCCTTTCCCAAATACCCCGAAGCTGTGTGTTAGCACAGCACTAATACCCCTAGCTCTGCACTGTCAGCACGGTGTTTGGCCTGGGTACTGCAGGGTGTGCTATGACTGGGGATTTACAGCTTCTACTTTTCAGGTGGAGGAAGTCTTTTTTGTGCAGCCTAGTGTTTGGTATTCCTGTCTTAATCCTAATGATTTATATGCTAATACCTGGCGGCGAACACCATGGGTCTATGGTGCTGGAACGGAATCTCATTCCTGGATTATCTATTTTAAATCTTCTCTTCTTTATCCTGTGCACTTTTGTTCAGGTATGTCCAGAGTATTTCCTAGAGATTTGCTTTTTATTCGTCTCCCATTCATGTAATCTGATCTGATAAAGACAGACTGGAAAGGTTTAGTGGATTATACCTGCCCTCTTGTCTCTACCACCTACGTAGAATGAAGTGACACTTCTCTGCAAATTGTCAGTTCTGTAATTACTCACAGCTCTTACTCCTGCCACAGTTGTGCCAGTTACATTTCCAGGAGGGGAAAGTAGTATTAAAACAAATAAATAACTGATCAGGTGCAAACTGGCTGGGTAACTGTAGTCAAATCCCGTCAACTTCTTTGCTTTGTTCATTTTGAAAAGGATAGTATTTAGCTGGCAGAGTTGTTTAGAGAGTAAGTACGGGCAAGTGAAAGGATGACAAGGGATTTGACCCCCCCAGTAGGCCACTCCATTGAAGTTGTATTGAAATAAAACTCACATGGGACAGCCATCCCTTCTGGTATCTACCTCTGCTGTAGGTGGTTTTATGTACTCCTTGCCTTTGCTGCTCTAGTCTCAATATGAGTCTGTCCACACTTCCTCCAACAGTTTCTTGGTGGATGGTATTTTTACATACAAGCTTACAAATCACTGAAGCACAAGGCAGCCAACATGGACGTGCTCATCGTACTGGCCACGACGATTGCTTATGCGTATTCATGTGTGATCCTGATGGTGGCAATAATTGAAAAGGCAGAGAAAAGCCCTGTCACTTTCTTTGACACTCCTCCAATGCTGTTTGTATTCATTGCCCTTGGGAGATGGCTCGAGCACATAGCAAAGGTAACTCATCTTCACACAAAACATATCAGATCTTTCTGATACGTCTAGTAGCCTGTACTGTGGTCATTTACAGTTCATGGATCATTGCGTTAAGCAGACATCAGCATTTATATATTATTGTATTTATATATTGAGTATATCAATATATCTCAGACATCTCTCTGTTTCTTAGAGTAAGACCTCAGAAGCTCTTGCTAAACTAATATCTCTTCAAGCCACAGAAGCCACTGTGGTGACTCTTGGACCTGACCACTCTATCATCAGGTATTTACATTTCACAAAGCAAGAAGTACTCAGCTTGCTTGCGTGCGTGCACAGTCTGGGCAGGAAGCAGTTACTGTGAAAGCATTATTATTACTTTGAAGCGCATGACATACATGATCTGTCTGTTCTACTTTTATCTCCGACAGGGAGGAGCAGGTAGCTGTTGAACTGGTTCAAAGGGGTGATATTGTGAAGGTTGTTCCTGGTGGGAAGTTCCCGGTGGATGGGAAGGTCATTGAAGGAAATTCTATGGCAGATGAGTCTCTCATTACTGGTAACTTCCCTTACACTTGCTCAGAGATGTGAGATCTTCTATCACTTTCTCTCATGAGAAAAGAGAACAGCTTCAAACCAAAAGATGTTGTCTGGATAACTCCTGTCTTAATGAACTCTGCGCCTGGCCTTTGTGAGCTTGAACCCAAATCCTGTGTCTGCACATGCCCTAAAAAATTGAAGAATCTCAGCTCAGTTTGGTCACTTTAATGTGCTGATGGGATGGGTGAAGGCTGAGCACCATTTTCATTATTACAGAAACTTAGTGGGAGTTTCTGGTGGAATACATTTGTAGAGAAGGTACCTTTGAAGTAGTAACTTCTAAAGGATGATAGGGAAATATCGCTGAGACATTGATATTGTATGCATGGTGTGATGTCATCACAGAAGCAATCCCAGGTAAAGTATTAAAGGTTTAATGATCATAAACAAAAGATTTTTACTTACAATAGCAATCTCCCACCAAAATGAAGAATAGCCAGGTCCCACACAGGAGATCCTTTCCCCTTGGTGGCTGGCTCTTAAATAAGCCCAGGGTAGCCTCACCCTGGGTCCACCCCTCCTGGTCACAAGGGGGGGGGGGGCACAGGTGTTCCTTAGGCCAGCCACCACCCTTCACCAGGTGCTCAATCACTAATTCAGGCTGTGACCTCGTGTTTCCCTTACACATGGACATCAGGTAGGGCTTGCCACAGTGACTGCCAAGTGAGAAAGGAGAGGGTAAGAAAGCCTCATGACTTGGTGCTCATTAAGAGTCGTAGGAATTACAGTTTCTGAGATTTGCATTTCACTATGTAAATATAATAAAGATTTATTTGGTTATGTAATTCTTATAAATAAGTTGAAGGATCTGAAAACTTCACATTGTGATCGGCTTGCTTGGTTTAGTTGCATATTTACTTTTCCTGGGGAAGAGGGACACCAATAATTTTAGGAGAACCAGTCGTTATCACTAACCTTAAGAATGGAAAGTAGAAATTTTGTAAAGATTCTTGAAGTGGCAGTGTGAGAACGTAAACTTTGCCACAGAGTCAACATTTAGTCTTTGAAAACTGAAGTTAATGGAAATGGAGACAGATTGCTCAAACTCCTGTGGCTGTGCAAAGTTGTCACCTGAAGGAAATTCCTAGAAGTTCCTTTTAGGATGGATTTGTTCCTTTTTGAAGGAAGACATACTGGAGGGTTAGGACCAAGGAAATTCTTCTTCCTCTGTTATTAATCTGACAAAGGGCCAGGACAAATTGCAGCTCAGGTATTCAGAGCAGAATGACAAGGAGGGATTCTCACAATCCAGGTGTTTGGGCTCTTTTGCTTTGGAACACAACCTGTGATTTCCATCTACTTCCAGCCTCCACAGTTCCTGGTGAATACCGCACCAAGCAGTGTAGTGTTTTTGCAGGCAGCAGTCTGTATTTGTTAGAGGAC
This sequence comes from Penelope pileata, assembly GCA_013396635.1. NCBI lineage: Eukaryota > Metazoa > Chordata > Aves > Galliformes > Cracidae > Penelope > Penelope pileata. The sequence continues at coordinate 838,801 of WBMW01004208.1, forward strand.
TGATCAACTTCAGTGTGTTTTTTGAAGATTAGGCCTATTATTGTCTAGTTAATCAAATAAAGCCTTACCCAAATTGCTTCGGTAATGAAGTGATCTATTAAAAAAAACTTGGGAAATGCATTAGATGGGTGATGCTGACTTTACTTGCTGGTATAGTTATGCTAAACGTTTTTTTTTTTTTTTTGTATGAGGAAATGAAAGCAGAAAAACATAAAGCATAAGATCTAGTTTCTGACCCATTTTCTGAGCAGAATCACAGAAAACAGTGGCGGCTGGGCCATCTCTGTGTTGTAGACTGCTTCCAAATTCTGCAGGTTGAGGAGCTGTGCTGGCTTCTTGTTCACAGTCCCTGGGTTACGTGATTTTTAACCTCTGCTGGTGCCAAATGACAGTTTTTATGCACATAAGATACACAGATAATCTATTTTAAATCTTTGCTGTTTTCTTACTAACCTGCATCTTGGGTGACCTAAAATTACCTCTCTTCTCTTACAGTGGCCCTGTCCCTTTGACTGTTTTTTCTGTGATGCATTTCTTAGCTGATCAAAAAGATTGCTTTCCTTCCCATGCATCTCAAAGTTCCAGTGAAGGCATGAGAAACAATGACCTATTTTAGGAAAATCTGGGAGCAGAGACTGCTCGTTTATACTAGGGTACAGTTGAATATCAGGGTGGAACCATCTGTACTGTGTCTGATGGAAAGAGAGAGTATGGATGCTTTTAGCCTTTGGATTTTGTTTCTGGAGGTGAGAGAATGAGAGCCCTAGATCTCAGGCAGGTTGAAAAGTGAGAGCCAGAAACATTTCTGCTAAGACATTTGCTGCAAAAATATACCTAGAGAAAGGTTCACAGAAGTATGACACAGAAGTATACATGCCTTCACAAGACAGAGTTATACGATATGTGATTTCACGCCATTATTGCTTGCATGCTGATTTTGCTAGCGTACAACAAGCTGTGTGCTGATGGACTGTATTGACTGTCATCAGGAGTATTTGCACTGGTCTGGAGCATTTATTCTTGCTGTTTCTTTCCAGGGGAAGCTATGCCAGTCACTAAAAAGCCTGGGAGCACAGTGATTGCTGGTTCTATAAATGCACATGGCTCAGTTCTTGTTAATGCAACTCATGTTGGTAACGATACCACCCTAGCACAGATCGTGAAATTGGTGGAAGAAGCTCAAATGTCAAAGGTAACAGTAATAGAAATCCTTTCTCATAGATTTTGATTAAATAACGAAAAGATTCTGTATTTTGACATGTTTACAAAGCCAGCAAACTCTGTTTTTCCAGAAAAAATAATCAGATGAAGACTATTCTTTTCATGAATTCTACATATTTATGTGTTTTGATCATAAACATACCAATATGTGTTCTTCTTTTTATAGGCACCTATCCAGCAACTGGCAGATAAGTTTAGTGGATATTTTGTTCCATTTATCATCATCATTTCTACAGTGACTTTGATAGCATGGATCACAATTGGTTTTATAAATTTTGATATTATTCAGAAATATTTTCCTGTAAGTAATTTCATTAAGAATTGGATTCTGTCATTAGACTGTCTCCTAGTGAAAATAAAATACCTTCTGTGTGTAGGGTTTGATGTTGTAACCTGCCAAATACATTTGTACGATGTGGTGTAAATATACCTGGGCATTTAGCCCTTGTTTCTGCATGGAGTTCTTACAAAGCGGAATTATAAGCTTTCCTTCTGGATTAAGCATGATTTGTAGCTGTGTTGCAAGGAGCATTCCTATCATGCCTGAAATTTTTTGAACATCCCGTTCCTTGGCAGATAGTGGGTTTGACTTCAGAAGGAAAATAAGCTTTGCTTATCTTTAGGATGTGTGTTTGTTGTGCTTAGCAACTGTGGGGATCTGTGCACCTGAAACTAGAGTTCTCCTTTGCTAGATTAGGAAGCAAGTGCCAGGAAGTTACGTCATCATCTGAGAGCAGAGTCACTCTGTCACATCCGTTAGCGTGAGGGTAATTCTGATGTATCTTCCATGGATGGTGAGCGCACTTGGATGTTGGGCAAAAGCAGTTTTTGCTCATGATAAGAGGGGAGATTCAGGAGTGCTCACTTGCTGCTTTCCTGAAGTTACTGAGCACAGTTCCCTGAGGAGCAGGACTCTGCATCTTCAGTCTCTTGGAAGTCCTCTTGTCCCTGATGATGGGGACAGTGTTTGTGAGCAGTGCTTTGCGCAGGGTGGGCTCTGAAGGCAGGATTTGCTCTCAAAACACTGAGCCTTTGTTGGCGTCTCCAGTGTGCCCTGAACGTAAGGCAGTTATTGCAGCCTTCCCAGGCCGTTGTGCTGCGTTTAAATGCATTTCAGGCAGGGCACATTGCCTGAATTGCCTGTAGGTGAAGGTGTCCCACAGAAATTCCTGAAGCGTGTGAGCTAGAGTAGCAAGAAAGCCACGAAGTACTGCCGTAAACAATTCATAACATTGACCTTTCTCTACCATTACAAAAACAATAATAAATTGCTTTCCTATACTGGAGGTTTCCAGGTGAATGTGTGTTTTGAAATGACAATGATTGATTGTCCATGTGTTATCTCTAGCAGCAAACATACATCTCTCTTTTTTCTTGCCCCCTCTCCTCCCTCTTCTTGCAGAATCAGAACAAACGTGTTTCAAAAGCTGAACTAATACTGAGGTTTGCATTTCAAACCTCAATCACTGTGCTGAGCATTGCATGCCCCTGTTCTTTAGGCTTGGCTACCCCAACAGCTGTGATGGTGGGCACTGGAGTTGCTGCGCAGAACGGTATTCTCATCAAAGGCGGAAAACCTCTGGAAATGGCACACAAGGTTAATAGCACATTCTGTACTTCTGTAGCTTGCCCAGCTGTTGCTACATAAAATCTGATTTCTCAGGAAATACCACTGATCCAGACAAAGACTGCAGGATTTTTAATTTTTATTTTTCTTTCCACTGGCAGCTGCTCATGAAGGTAAAGAAGATGGCTTTGACCTTCTTCTCCACTATTCAAAGTAGACACAGCAAAGTGCTGAGAGCCAGCGGTGTCTGCAGTGTGTTGCCCGTGAGGCTGCTAATGTTCTGCACGACCTTGCGAGGTCTCTGGCTTTTGCACTCTCTTAACCTCTTCTGAGAAAGCCTGACAACCCGGCATTTTTCTTCTCTACTTGAGGGCTGTTGTGAAATATATGTTGTTTTTGTGATCAGTGGTTTGAAATGTAGGATGTAAGAGAAAAATTGAATGATTGTAAGTTTTAGTCTAGAGGGAAAAAAAAAAAGATGGGAGGCAGAAATAGCCCTTCAAAGGCAGAAAACTGATGAAAAGAGGAGGAGGAAAATGAAGGATTTGGCATGTCCACAGCCAGTAAAAAGAAGTTTAAACCACGCTGTGGGAGACTGGGTTGGACATAAGCAAAAATGAAAATGGTAGTAAGGATAAGTTAATCATACTGATAGTAATTCTTGTTCTTATACACATACACACACGTACATTCACACAAAGCAGAGTGCAAGTACTGCAAGGTCTGTGTTGTTTGAGATCCTGACACAGGTACAGCAAGATATTTTAATATTGTAGCTTCAGCTGCCTGGGAATGAGTAAGAAAGCATAAGGAGATCTACTGCACGGACAGTCCATGGTACCAGAATTCCTGGCTTTTGTAGGTTTATTCATCTTGGTTTGGTTACGGGCAACTAATTATTGATGTCTTACCTGCATTTATGGGCTCAAAGCACACAAGCATCTGTTAGGCCGTAACTCTGGTTTATTTCTTGCAGATCAAGACTGTGATGTTTGATAAAACTGGGACCATCACTTGTGGAGTTCCTAAAGTCATGAGGGTGCTTTTGCTGGGAGACACAGCTGTGCTCTCTCTGAAGAAGGTCCTGGCAGTGGTTGGCACTGCAGAAGCCAGCAGTGAGCATCCTCTAGGAGTGGCAGTCACTAAATATTGCAAAGAGGTACTTAGCTTTTCTCTTTCACTTCAGGCCTGAAGGGATCTATGTGAATGCAGCAATGCTGTGTGAAATGAGTAATTCCAGAAGGACAGGCCTGCCTGAAAATTAGCTGGCTGAAAAGCTGGCAGGTGCTATGGTTGTGCATCTTAACTCTGGACAATACCTAGAAGGCATATTCTAAGTTTTGGCTTTCTGGTCATGCTATGGTGTCCTCAAGCTAGATATTACTAAGTTTTCCCAGAAATAATGGGAAAGGAAGGATTGTGGAATATAAGCAGAAGGAATACTTAGGTTTAAAATAGCATCATGAAGCAAACGTGTATGGTGACATTTCACATGTCACCTGATTGCAGTAGTCACTGCTATTAGTCACTTGCTTATCTGAATAGGTTAGGCAAAAAGCTGAAAAACAAACATGAATATTGAACTGTGATATTTCACAAATTAATAGATTACTCATGTCTTCACAAATTTTGCAGATCCTCAGAGGTCATTTATATATGGTATGTATTCATCAAATGTTTCAGGAAGAATGAAGGCATAAATAGAAACCAACACAGGAAGCCCAGTTAAAATAACAAACTTCTTTCTGCTAAGACAAGTCACTGGGCTCCTTGCCATTAGGTGATGAATCTCAAACTTATTAATGATAGATATTTCAGTCATGAAATTTAGAAGTTAACTTGTAATTTAGAAGGAAAAAGAGAGTATGGGTAATGATTCAGTTGTCCCTCATATTTGACATATTCTGTTTTTCAAATTTGTCTTAGTTCCCCCGAAATTTCTGTAGTTATTGTAGTCATCCATTATTACAGGCTATACAATGCTATACTGTTTGCAGATATTCATATCTTGTGCCTTATCATCCCTACATTGTAAGGAGGTCTCTGAAAGGCAGATATAGATCTGATATCTAGAGATAAGCCAGAATATATTGTTTATATATGAATGTGGTTTTTTTCCATTCTTTTTTGCAGTTTATAGGGTGCTGGTTATCCCTTTTCTTATCTCTAAGTTACTCACTGGCTTCTCTTTCACACTCCACACAAACCCAGTTCCTTAGTATCAGCATCCAGCAAGATCAGTCCAGGAATTAGATGCAGTTTTTCACTGTATTTATGTATATATATTTAAAGGGCTGGTCCCACACAGCCACTTGTCTGTGAGGCTAATTAGAAGTTGTGTCTCTTCAGAAGCTGTATGGCTTGTTTTTGTAGTATCTCTTTTTAGCTCTTAGTCTTGGCTGAAGTCATAAACCACCATTGTAACTTCTTCATCTTTGAACTATCTGGGAAAATTGTCATTTTTGGCTTGCTTGTCCTAGGACTGAGACTGGGATGGGGATGTGGTCTCTATGGCAGTTCCTTTCAGAAGTATAATCCTCAGCACATCTTACGTCTTTAATTTTGCACGACCGATGCTCCATGCCGCATTTCAGTCAGTCATTGTCAAGAGGAGGAATAAAGTCTCTTTTTGGTGGCACTTTTCTACTATTGGTGCCACATGTTGGCAACACAAACTGATGATGAACTCTGGTTCTGTCTGCAGGAGCTTGGCACTCAGAGCCTGGGATACTGCACCAACTTCCAGGCAGTCCCAGGCTGTGGCATCAGCTGCAAAGTTGGCGGTGTTGAGGCTGCCCTGGGCATGGCCGAGAAGGGTCCTGGTAAGCCGGATGCTAACAGGAGTGGGGACAACAGCATTCCTCTGGGAGATAATGCACTCATCTCACTCTCTGAGTCAGATGGTACGTCTGCCCTCAAAGTAACAAACACAGGCAATAAGGCATACCCAGCCAGGTCCCATTTGGAGAGAGGAGTGGTCCAGCAGAGAGCAAAGTTTGCCTATTAGCATTATCTTCCCACTTAGAGAAGTTACCTTTAACATATGTTACCTTTAACATATTTATTACTCAGAGGGAGGCGAGGCACTGTCACAGGCTGCCCAGAGAAGCTGTGGATGCCCCATCCCTAGTGGTGTTCAAGGCCAGGTTGGCTGGGGCTCTGGGCAACCTGATCTGGTGGGTGCCAACCCTGCCCACAGTAGTGGGGTTGGAATTAGATGGTCTTTAAGGTCCCTTCCAACCTAAACCATTCTATGATTATCTTACTGCTGCCTTTTATGTCCTGCATTTTAGTTCCATATTAACTCGGACCTTTTGTTTTCTGTTCAAATATCTCTCAAGGCACTTAATTAGAAAATTGTATTCAGCACATGCACAGTAACACCGGTTATATCTGCAAACCAAGTTTCAGTGCCTGATGTTTTTGATTTAGCCAATACATTTATTTTTGTTTCAAGCTCTGTGAAGGCACTTTGCTCTTTTGTATTGTATGAGAGAATGAATACATATTTAAAGTCTTCCTTAAGAAGCTCATCAGTTCTTTTCAGAAGACTGTGTCTCTTGACCTTTTAGAGAAAGCTATTAGAAGAATTAAAATAAGAACTTTAATCATCAGAACTGTGGCATTCGTGAATGGTGTTAATGTAATATTTTCTCACCTGCTTCAGAGGGCTGTTGTGAAGTTGCATGGAATTCATAATGAAGTGCTCTACATACTGTTTCATTGTTTGTTAGAACAAAACTACTTTTTTTCTTACAGAAATAGCATTTACATTTGAAAGAAGTTATTATTTGTGAGAACAATTGCAGCATGACATTTGTGAAATGGGCATACTGCACTTAGCCAGAAAAACAATGCAAACTCAAAAGGGCAAATCTATGCAAATGCTTCCATTAAGTTTGTGACACAGTTCTGTGTACAAACAGGCACCAAAGTGAGTCTTGAAGGAGAAAAGTTTTACGAGGCTGTCCTCAGGTAGCAGCTATGCATTTGTGTTTGGCCATGAGAGTAGCACTTCAAATAAGCCTCCAGATACAGTGTTTCGGATGTGACTTTGCCAGCCAAAGACACACAAATAAGAAAACCTCTGCAGAATGTGTTTCTATAGCTAATGCAGCCTGAAACTGTCATTTCAAGCATCTCTGACGTGTCTGCTATTTTTAAGTTTCTCATTTTTCTTTTGTCCACACACGAAGGTCCATCAGCTTCCCATATATACTCAGTATTGATTGGAAATCGCGAATGGATGCGACGGAATGGCTTGCACATTGCAAGTGATGTAAATGATGCAATGACAGACCATGAAACAAAAGGACAGACAGCCATATTAGTGGCTATAGATGGTAACTACTGCTCTTTGAAGTGACTTAATAAATATCAGTTGATTCTGCTGTGGAAAGGATAAAAACAAACTAAAGAAAGTCATTGGTGGCTTAGTGTCAAGAAACTGCATATTGTTTAATACAGAACTGCTCGTGGAAAGTATCAAGGTGTTCTTAAAAGAAGCTTTCATGTCAGAATAGTGTTTATAAGACCTTGCTGAGTAGTTTTTAATTTAAATATTAATTTCTAAACCTCCCACTTCCAGAAAGTGGCGCCAGTGCAGGGTGTGCAGCAGCACGACCATGCCCCATCCCGACTTTACGTTGCTTAAGGATTACAGGTTGACCTGCTGCATCACTGATTTCAAAACATTTCATTAATAAACAAGAAAACTCATTAGATCATTCAAGTGTGACAGAAGCACTAGATTAGACTAAATGAGTTTTGCCAGACGGTTTCTATTCAGCGCTACACAGAAAGGGATCCTAGGCGATACCTTAATATGAGGAACTGCTGCAGTGGTGGTAAATTGCCAGTGCGTCTGTGGCCTTGATATGGGGCCTCTGGTTCAATTAGTGAACAAATAATCTTGATGTGCCCACAGAGTAATCTTAGGAGATAATCTTCGAACCCTGAAAGATTTAGGGGACATAAAACCAAGTTCTCTATGTCCTGGAGGAGAGGTTTCCACATCTGACAATTACAAAAACTTTCTCTGGCCCACAGTCATGTTTGTCCATACCAAAAAAACTATCAATCAGACATTTTTAAAAGCTATCCTCCTCCCCTTCTCCCTGGTTCCTGAGTATCAAAGGAGTTTGTTAGATCTGAAACAGGTAAATGAGAACTCTGTGTGTGTGTAACTGTGTATAAGAAAGGGACCATAGCTTAGAAAACTGAAGTCAGTGGTTCAGGCTTGTGAGAGCCAATATTGCCCAGAAAGAATTGCTTTACAAGCCACCATGATGTGACAGAGGGAGAGCCCTGCTCTCTTGCTGCTGCTCTGACACCCACAGATCTTTTAACAGAGGACATTTCTTTGTGAAGGTACCTTGTGCGGAATGATCGCGATAGCAGACACTGTCAAGCAGGAGGCAGCCCTTGCTGTGCACACGCTGAAAAACATGGGAATAGATGTGGTGCTGATAACGGGGGACAACAGGAAAACTGCAAAAGCCATTGCTACTCAGGTACGTTCTTGCATTTTAAAAAATGTGATGGCTTTCTAAAACTCTGTTTATTCCAGTGAATTAGGACTAGGCACTCAGAGAATTTCCATGCATGCATTAAAGACTAACCTTTCTTGAACTAGACTGAAAATCAGGTGAAGTCCTATGGCATAGGAAAGGCCAGTGACTGCATTAAGGTCCCAATGAAGACAAGCATTCAGTACTTCTCCGGGGCTACAGAGTTTCTTGCAGTAATTAGCCCATTGCTGAACTGAAGCCTTCTCGTTCCCTTCACTGAAGGGCAGTCGTGTTTCATTAGTGAGGAAGGAAAGTGCCTGTGAGGTCCTGTCCTGTTCCCAGTAAGGGAAGTGGGGATTTGCCATTCAATTTAAGGGTAACATAGTAATAACAATAATTCTTATTGTTAAGAAGTGTAGCAGTCTAAAAGAAGTTGTGTTTGCATGAGATTTCCTTGATAACAAACTATAAACAACGCTCCAAAGTCAAAGCCAAATTCTATCTCTACCTTGTGACATTTATACCCTCCCCATCTCCATTTCCCTTTTGCCCTTTGCACTGGTCCGCTCTTAATCTACTGTGTGCCATGTTGCTTTCCTCAGGTATCCCACCAAAGAGCTAACGCAGCCAGCAAAGTGTTATGCACGTTCTCGTATGTTGTGAGGCCTGTTAGGTTTCTCAATGTGATGCTTTAATTCTTCCCAGATTTTAATTCATTCTTTCATCTTTATGTTGTTTTAAAGTGAACCTTTCTTTGTTAAGGGAAGAAGTTTTTCAGAAAGAAGCTTTTATTTATAATTCCAGACCCTCAGGTGAAGTTTTCAAACAAGCTTAGTCTGTGCCAAACTAGATTTTTGTTGAATTTTTGTCACTTACTTCCTTTCCAATGGAAAAATGGTAAGCCAGTCTTAAAACTTTAAAAATTTTATTTTTTGAAAGGTAAAAAGAGAGCCTCTACCTCTTGTAGTGAAAAGCTAACCTCTGTCTGCTGAGACAGCCAGACCTGGGGTGTTATACCCACCTCTATTTTTCAACTGCAGCATTAAAGTCCTCGGTAGCAACTCCAAGTTAGTTGAGATGTGGATGGATGAAAGCACTTAGGCCGCCCTCTGCTTTCTCTTCGTAGTTTCCCCGAGGCTTGCACATCTATGTTGGCGTTTCTGTTTTCCCTAGTGTAAGTGCCTGGTCATGTATGACTCCTGTGTGCATTTCACTGAAACCTTTACTGGTGCATATTCATCAAGCAGTACGTTTATTTGAAAACTGTCTGTTTTAGCCATCGAACCTTTATTTGCCAGGGCAACAGACCTCCAGAAGCCCTGTAAGGCACTGCCAAGGGCAGTGTGTGGTATGCCAGCCTCTCTGCACTGATGATGGAGGGGGCTGTAAACAATCCCGTTCTTATGCCAAAGACATGTTGCTCTTCAGCGTTCTATGTTGCTTGCAAGTGTTGCCTCGACTAGAAATTGTTTGGGTGGTCTTTCTTTGTTTGTCCTTCCCCCAGAACAGCAGATGGCTATTCCTTTCAGCATGAAGCATATATCACCAACGAGCATGTGTTTCTTTCTTTGTACATAGGTTGGGATCAAAAAAGTCTTTGCTGAGGTTCTTCCTTCTCACAAGGTCGCAAAGGTCCAGGAACTCCAAAATGAGAAAAGGAAGGTTGCAATGGTTGGTGACGGAGTCAATGATTCCCCTGCGCTAGCCAGGGCCGACATTGGAATTGCGATTGGAACGGGCACCGATGTTGCCATTGAAGCAGCAGATGTTGTTCTTATCCGAGTGAGCACTACAGTTTTGACCTGTGTTCTGTCACTTTTTATCACTCTTCTTTTTAGTCTGGTACTCTAAAGACTGCACGTGGAAAACTTTCACTGCTCTTCTGTCTTGCAGAATGACTTGCTGGATGTAGTTGCCAGTATTCACTTGTCAAAGAGAACTGTGCGAAGAATACGAATAAATCTGATTCTTGCTTTAATTTATAATCTGCTTGGAATACCGATAGCAGCAGGTGGGTGGTTGCCGGAGCTCAGCTTGTGGAGGACAGCAGCATAGCTGAGCTCTGGGGTGCCTCTGGAAGGATTTCCTGCTCAGGCAACTGAAGAGAGGTTCCTGGAGCCTTTAAAACTTGGCAGAAGGAGAATAAAATATATGTGTATATATATGTTTATGCTGGTAGAGAAGGAATCTTTGTTCCCTAAATTTTAAGGTCTTAGGAGTAAATACTTATATCTTAAAATGAAAAACACAATTTTGTTACACGTAACAATATTTTGGGATTAGTTTTAGTATATTCAAACCCAGCTCTAATCAGAGATATAATCCCACTTTTGGGTGCTCTCTCTTTTACTCACCCTGAATTGCACATTTTGTCTCATACTATTTGATTTCTCTGTTTCTGTCAGATATATTCTCATGCTCTAAATTCCTACTTAAAACTTACTTCAAGCAGTCTCCTTCTTTCTTCTTTCTTCTTTCCCCATGCCAACCTCATGAAATCCCATGCCAACCTCATGAAACCCCATGCCAACCTCATGAAATTCAACAAAGCCAAGTGCAAGGTCCTGCACCTGGGTCGGAGCAATCCCAAGTACACATACAGGCTGGGCGGAGAATGGCTTGAGAGTAGCCCTGAGGAGAGGGACTTGGGGGTGTGTGTTGACGAGAAACTCAACATGAGCCGGCAGTGTGCGCTTGCAGCCCAGAAGGCCAACCGCATCCTGGGCTGCATCAAGAGAAGTGTGGCCAGCAGGTCGAGGGAGGTGATTCTGCCCCTCTACTCTGCTCTCGTGAGACCTCACCTGGAGTATTGTGTCCAGTTCTGGGGCCCCCAACACAAGAAGGATGTGGAGCTGTTGGAGCGGGTCCAGAGGAGGGCCACGAGGATGATCAGAGGGCTGGAGCACCTCCCCTACGAGGACAGGCTGAGAGAGTTGGGGCTCTTCAGCCTGGAGAAGAGAAGGCTGCGGGGGGACCTGATAGCAGCCTTCCAGTACCTGAAGGGGCCTACAGTAAAGCTGGGGAGGGGCTTTTTACAAGGATAGATAATGACAGAACAAGGGGTAATGGTTATAAACTGGAAGAGGGTAGATTTAGACTGGATATAAGGAAGAAATTCTTCACTGTGAGGGTGTTGAGACACTGGAACAGGTTGCCCAGAGAAGTCGTTGATGCTTCCTCCCTGGAAGTATTCAAAGCCAGGCTGGATGGGGCTTTGGGCAACCTGGTCTAGTGGGAGGTGTCCTTGCCCATGGCAGGGGGGTTGGAACAAGATGATCTCTAAGGTCCCTTCCAACCTGAACCATTCTATGATTCTATGATGATTCTATGATTCTTTTTTGAGTAACTTCTCCCTCATTTACCTGGACTATTTTTTTTGGTCTTTCTACTGCTTTTGCTTTGTTTCATATGTGCAGAATAGCTGGGAGGGGCAGATAGTCTTACCTTGTGGCTGCAGTCTTGTAGCTGAATCTGTGCAAAGACCATTCCTTGCAACTGAAGGGACATATTTAACAAGAAGTAAGAAAATATACGTTGATCTATTTGGGTTTATAGAGATCTCAAAAAGTCATGTTGATCTTTTCTATCGTATGAGGGGACAGTAATGTCCATACTGGGATAGACCACCCTGGCTGATGTCTGTTTGTTCTTTTGCTAGGTGTGTTCATGCCTGTTGGTCTTGTGCTTCAGCCTTGGATGGGATCAGCTGCAATGGCAGCTTCTTCTGTGTCTGTTGTACTGTCTTCCCTGCAGCTGAAATGGCAAGTCATCTTACGCTAAGTAACTGGGGAACCATAGGCAGCAGTGCTGCTGGGACTCAAGTGAGACATTAGTTTGGGCTTTATATACTTAAAAATATCCGACAGTCCTGTAGCACAGTGGTGTTCCACCTAATTCTTGGCTCCAAAAGAGATGGATGTTGCTATCATGAACACACTTGGACATTCTTTAGCTAGGAGCTAAAACAGTGACTGGATGCTCTATGGGCAGCTGTGTTGGACATCTGGTTCAGTACCACTTGAGGTAATGACCAGTGCTATTTTTTGCTGTGATTATCAAGAGAAGAAATAATTCAAATGAGAGTTCTCCACAAAGTAGCAGTAAATGTTTTTTGAAAGACTTATACCTGTTTTCATTTTTTAGTCTGTTTAATTTATCCAGAGAGAAAGAGAGAAACAAAGTATGTTAATTCTTTTGCTCCTTGCAACAGATAAAAGCATCCTGCTTTCATTGGAAATTAGTCGATTTTTGAAACATAGCAAGATTTTTCAAATTCTGTTAACTTTTTATGGTACATTCTTGAGTGCAGTTTGGGCCTATTTTTAAGAGTATTGTGAACAAATGTATTTTAAGAAATCAGACTTTTTGCAGTCTCTGGAATTATTCCAAACCTTCAAATATTTCTACTGTAGTAGATTCTTCTGTAGTGCATAGTACAGTGTAAACAAATATAGGAAATCTGTTACTGCATCGTGGTTCGGATTATGAAAATGCTCAATGAGACCATAATCTTGAATAGCAATGACACGTGTCCTTAAGCGTTTGCAGGATCAGCCCTGCCACTTTGGCATTTTCTTCCTAAAAGTTTTCTGTGTTAGTTGTGTGTAGTTGTGTATAGTTGTGTATAGGTTTCCACAAGATGAGAAACTTCTGCAAAGAGATCCCTTTATTCTTCAGCTATTTTGATCTTGCGCTGCTAGTGCCAAGTACTGGACACCACTGTGTTTAGATACGGAGGAACCTCCCAAACATATTTGGCTTCAGGCCCGTGAAAGCTGTAGTACAGTACACCCTGAAGGGCAGTTATCTTCCTCGAATCTTCACTTCAGCTGAACAGATCTTTAGATTCCAAAGAACAAAATGATACAAAATGTCTTTGGTGCAAAATGTCTTTTCTCTTTCTCTTCTTAGTTATAAGAAGCCAGACACAGAAAGTTACGAAGCAGAAGCTCAAGGCCGCATGAAGCCACTTACTCCTTCCCAAATCAGTGTTCATATTGGAATGGATGATAGGAGGAGGGACTCGTCCAGATCGGCTCCCTGGGACCAGATTAGTCAAGTGTCTCTCTCTTCCTTGACTTCAGACAAGCTGCCGAGACATAAAGGGCTTTTTGAGGAGGAAGGGGACAAGTGGTCACTGCTGATGAATGGAAGAGATGAAGAGCAGTACATCTGAAGTGTTGTGCTCTTAGTACAGCAGGAAACATTCCACCTCAGCAGCAATGAGAGGGACTGAGTTATGTCACCAAGAGCTTCAGGGTTATAAGTGACGTTGTTCCTTTGGCTCACAAAACGATTGCGACTCAGCTTGGTGTTGTATGGATTGTGGCTTTTTTCAGGTCACCCGTTATTTCTAGTCACTGAAAGAATCTGTGGTTCTATTTGTGAACTGGCTCTTTGGCACACAGCAAATAGTGAAATAATGTAAAATTGTAATGTTCAGAGTCTAATATTAGAGCTTCTGTCTACTGGACTGTTTGCTGGGCACCAAATTTCGTTCTTTTCACTCTTTCTAACTTTATTCTTTCACATGAAGCAAAAATCTTTTCATAGCTTCCAAACACTAATTTCTGTGTCTGAGTGAAAATATGCACTGCAGAAGGAGCTCTGTGGTTGGAAGCTGTATTTTTGCACAGAATCCTAACTAGTCACGCCATCGTGAGAGCACTTTATACTTAGGATTCACGTGCATCTTCTTGGACCAAAAAAGCTTCAGTGTTTCACTGACTATGACTCTGTGAAAAGTCTCTTTGGAAGACTTTTGCTTTCTTTCAAGTATCAAATCCTCTTGGTGCACAGTTTCTCTGCTGAACTTGTTCTGTGATTCCTGCTGCTCTCCTAGGGTTTCTCTTTTGCTCCATATGAGCTCTTTTTTTCTGTTTCTCCATGCAAGATATCTTCTATGACTTATTACTATGTTTACAGATATTCCTGTTTGGGACAAACTCCTAAAACAAGTCACTAGGAATTTTCCATTCTTATTGAAACCCACAAGGGCAGAGCAATTCATTGTCCAAGTTAGCGCATCGTTTTCCTGTGGATACCTTGCAGAATCCCTAGAAGTCCTGGACAGTTGGGCAGTTGGCTGTCTGTTCCCTCTGACTGAGTGAAGAATTTCTGTCAGTGTGAATGAAGGTGGTATTTACCACAGAGTGGCTGATAGCAGAACTGTGTTTACAGGTGGTGTGACTCCAGCATGGCTTTGTGGAGTGAATTCATGGCATAAATGAACCCCAGCTTGCTGGTTGCTTAAAGTGCAGCCAGAAGGTTAAATGGGAGTGATGGAAAAGTGGCCTTAAAATGTGGGATTTCTACTTGCCGTGGTATGAGTGATGACAGAAGGACTTGAAGATTTGTAATGGCTTCAATTTAATGTAAATGGATTTCCATGTTTTGAATTGGTTTTAATTTCCCTCTTTGCTCTAGTTTAATAAGAAATCAAGGTGCTAAATAACCCGTCATTCACGTTAACGTCTTTACCAAACCTGGCAGTAACTTTATCAGTCTGAATGTCAGATTCATCCCTTGACACCTTTTAGAGTCAGGCCAATAGGAACCAACTGCTTCAGGGCCCTGAATCTGGACCCATGGTGCTGTATTGCTGAGCTGTGGGACTCTGAAGTAAGCAAACCAGAGCTTTGTGTTCTGATCTGAAAGGTAAAAGAACAGGAATTACTGCACTAAGCAATATGAAATAACCACTTAATTTCACTGACTTAAATATAGAACTGTTTCAAACAGGAATTCAAGTCCTGCTCCTCCTAATGTTTTTTTTTTTTTGTTTTTACGAGGCAGGAAAGGGACTGTGCCTAAAGCATCAGGCAGGTCTTCTGTCATCTCTTCCTCTTAATATTACATCTGAGCTGTCGGGAGAAAATAACAACAGCATCGTCTTAAACACAATTACAGATCTGTTTTATAACTGTAAAATCTCCTTGTATGTGCAGAGATTGTTTTCACAGCACACACACTTCTCAGTCATGCCGTAGGTGCCTTGACACAGCCTTGTGGGGAAGGTGCTCTACTGTTCCACTGTTTTATGTTTTCTTACCTGTGCTTACAGTAAAAATATGGTGGTTTTTTAAACAAACAAAATTTGTGTGTCTGGTGGTTTTGTTTTTAGGTGTTTTTTTTGGGGGGGGTGGGGAGTGGGTGAGGAATATAGCAAAGACAAAAACAAAACCAAACTCACACATATAAGCAGTAATTGCTGGATGGCAGGTTGCATATTCAAAATTACAGTGTACGTGGGGTGGGAGATTATGTGGGTGATTAATGTGATGCTTTGTGATCTAGTTCAGGGAGAGTCAACAGGGAAAAACAACGTCGTTCTGTGCATTGAGGCAGGGGAGGTTGGAAGCATGTTGAAGGGTGGAATTAGGATTGAAATAGTCTTGAGACATTGGACAGAAGTGACAAGTGTTGTAGACAGGACAGAGAGGAATTAAAGGTCAGGTAGTTGGCTTCTGTTTGTTGGGTGCCCTTTTCTAACAGGTGCTGCAGGATGGACGGATACAGGGTGTTGTGCAAACATTGTCATCTACATGGCATGGAATAACTCTGTTCGGCCTGGGGGAGGCATCAGCTGAAGCAGCACGTTTCCTAAAAAGCAAGATGCCGTGCTTGCTAAGAAACGCTGTAGGCAGTTCAGAAAAGAGCAATGAGACTTAGCTGAAATCTAGAAAATGTAAGTGCATAAGTACCTGAGAATGAGACGTGAGGACATTGAGAAATGCAAGGAGTTGGAGTACTTTGCCAACAGCATACCTACAGGAAGGACAAGTCTTCAAGCACAAAGAGAACAACTGAGTTCTTTCATCTTTTCTGTGTCTCATGTCCATGGTGGATAGAACAAGAAGGAAGAGGCTCGTTGACTCAAGGAAGGTTTGGATCAGTCACTGGGGAGCAGCTGCCTAGCAGGAAGAGATTGCCAAGGGGGGCTCTTGGGCTGTGTATGGCAATCAGACACGTCGCTGTGGGAAATGCTTCAGGCAGAGGTGAGTCCTGCTGTGGGGCAGCCGCCTGCCCTGGGCAACCTCTCGATGTTCTCTCCAGCCCTCCTGTCTCTTATTTCTATGGAAGCTATATGGGCTGGCACGTTACCCGAGCAGAGGGTCACACTGTCCTGTTCTCAAGAGGTGCCAAAGGAGTGGAAGAAAGATTGGCTTTGAGTTTATTTAATAATTCAGATTAACTGGAAAATATGTCCATGCTTAGCAACTGTACTTGCACAATGCCTTAAAATGTAAACTGCTGTGAAACTTGCATGAAAGCCTGTAAGGAAGTTAGACTAGGTACACACAGGTGAGAAAAAACACTCTAAGCCCTGACACTGGTGATGATGTGCTCTTGTTAAGCCTGGGCTAACTCACTGGAGGGGTGTATGAGGTGGAGTTCTGTATCCGCATTTCTACAAGACATCATCACACGCCTTCCTCGTCCCCAGCAGAACCACCTGCCTGCAAAGCCCTGGCACAGAGGGGTGCTGGCCCGAAGCTGACGCTCTGCGGAACCTGGAGCCAGGCCCAGGAACGAGGCTGGAGGAAGGACCCTGTAAAGCTGAGCTCTTCGTTCGGGTAACCCCTGCCTCACCAGGATGCTGCGCTTCTCCCCTGTCCCAGGGCTGAGCATTTTGTTGGAGTAGGGAGCATGGAGACTTAAGTGACTTTTGAAATGCTGATTTTGGTCTTAGGTGTCTAAACTCTGCAAGTTCCCCCAGCGTGACTCGGGTGCTGCCAGTCTGAGCCTGAACATTGATAGCTGACGATGCACACAGGAAGGCCCCAGCCACACTGGAGGGGTGACATTGTTTTCTTTACATCTCTACTGCTGTCTAGCTACTGGTTGCTTCGCCCTGGGAAAAGCAATGACTGCTTTCCTACGCGTATGTATATATAACAGGAAAAGTCCCCAAACTCTTACAACCATGCCATTTGATCTTCTCTTTCTTTCTTTAGCTCCTTTCCAGTCTTCTCACCCTCAGATTTCTCACCAATCTTTGCTTCTTCTCAAGCCACTCCCTTCTCTGCCTGGCTGGCCTTTATATCTAAGCCTGAGGCAACCCTGCCCCAGGTCCACCCCTTCCGGTCACAGGTGGAAGTGATCTACCTGTATTCCCCAGGCCAGCCACACCCCTCCACCATGTGCTCAATCATCAGTTCATGCTGTGACCAATTGTTTCCCTACAGTATATGTTAATGATCACACATGACATCTAATGAGTAAGATCCTCCAGTTTGGTTTCTATGTAGTTTTTAGTGCAATAGATCACAGTCAGTGTTTCTGCAAAGTTTTTCAACCATTTTCCTTCCCTTGCTGTGCTTTTGCCATAAAATTTTTCATGCCCTATGTTGACAGAAAACGAACGATTCCATTTGTTTCATTTCCTCCTCCCTCCCCATTTTCCAAGCAAACGAACTGCCTGGCTTCTCTGCAGGCTGGCTGCGCCCTGTCTGACCGCACAGCCGCACAGGGACTGTAGCTCCTCTGAATGGACGTGGGTGTGAGGAACACGAAGGAGTCGGTGATACAATGGGGCACAGGATGTTAAATCGGACAACACCAAAATGTCGGGTTTAATTTCCTCTGCTGTGTTGGTTTCCAGTGGGAAATCATTTGAAAGCCACAACGAGAGAAGCGCTGGTGAAGGGCAGACACCTGCTTGTGTGTGAGTCCCAGGCAGGCACCAGCACAGGAGGAGATGGATTCCTCTCCTTGGCTCGAGTTAAAACCCCTGAGGCTTTGCTGGGCCATCCACAGCACTCTGTGCAACACTCTGGTTTTCATGAGCTGTTTATGCATAAAAGGACGGCTTCAGAACTTTTTGCAGAGGAAAGGGAAAGGGATTTTGCATGAGGAGATGTGTGCTGGTTAGATGTAGCTGGTTATCACTGGTTATCAGTGGTTACCACGGGTGAGTGCTGCAGCCAGCAGCCAGGTGGCTGCAAGGGCTGGGGACCACGAGATGTCACTGCAGGCTCAGCCCGAGCCAGAGAATCCCCTTCATTTGCAAAACATCTGAAAAGCCAACACAGTCAGTGCTCATTAGCACCAAGGGGAAAAAAAATATGAAAAAGGGGCAGTTTAACTCAAAGAATATTGCGTGCCTAAAATTTGGGGTTGACTTGGCATTGTCTAGCTGGGGAACAGAAGATTTCAGGCGTTGATTTGCCTGCAGCTCTCAATTGCTACCTTGTTTGTCTTATCTGACAGCTCAGTGATTCCTGAGCTCCACGTTTGCTGTCTGCTAAGATTACTGTTAGCTGTCTTTTCTGTTTTCCTTTGACAAGCTGGGATTTCACAAGACAAGCGCTGCTGCAGGAAGGCCGAGCATCGTGCCCCCAACCTGCGCTCTCAGAACCAACTCGCACCTTTCAGTGGGATTTGAGCTCCCCAGGTGCCAGGGGGGCAAGGCCTTTGCTTGGTGGGCTTTTGTTTTAAGCAGCCTCATAACCTGGGGAAGTCACGCTGTAGACCCAGCTTACTGTGTTAAAAAGAAAACAGCTTAATGAGAGGCTGTGGGTGCCCCACCCTGGAGGTGCTCAGGGCCAGGTGGGATGGGGCCCTGGGCAGCCTGATCTGGTGGGGGGCACTCAGCCCACGGCAGGGGTTGGAACTGGGTGGGCTTTGAGGTCCTTTCCAAGCTAAGCTGTTCTAGGATTCTACAATGCTATGAGGAGCCCTCTCCTCCCTGCACCTTCACCACACTCTATTCTGCAGATTTAATGAGGTCCCCTGGTGGCTGTGGCGTGGTCCTCGCAACATCCCCGCATGCCAGTGGGGCAGTCTGTGGGGCTGGAGCAGGGGATGCAGCTGATCACCTCAGCAGGGTGGGCAGAGGACTCTGAGCTGACTCTGGGCTTTCAGGGAGGGCCAGGGCCTTTGGGACAGGCAGAGGTTTGTGCTGGCTTTCCTGGCAGGCGGGGGGACTTCTTCAAGTGCTCACTGTGGCAGATGTGATACGCTTTGCTTTCTCCCTGGAGTGGCAGACCCCATCCTGTAGGAGGGCTGAGCTCTGAACGGCCCAGATGCTGCGTGTCCCTGGACCTCCCCATTGAATGGGATGCACGGGATGTGCTGAGCAGCCCGGGTCAGCATGCATGGTGCCAGTGTGCCTCCAACGTCCCCCCTGTTGCATGGGCAACAGCTGCTTTTCTGGACACCTGCTAGCCCAGGGGCTGCAGAAACACCTGGCTGCTGTGAAAAGGCAGAGAACCCCTTGGCTTTCCCGCAGGACGTGGCAGCAGACTGTCACACAGCAGGGCCAGAGAGGGGGCAGATGTGTGGCACCTGTGGCCATGCACAGCACTTGTCCCAGCGGTGCTGCCATCCCTGCAAGGGTTAATGTTATTTTCAGACACCTCTGCATTGCAGTTGCAAATCGGAGAGGCTGGGAGCAACCTGCTGAACAGGAAACGGCTCATTAACTACATACTGTCACTGATTCATTGGAGAGCGCGGAGACAATATAATTACTGTAATTATGGCAGATACTTGCTGCCGAGTTGCCATTTGTGTTGGGAATTTTATCCTCTCTGTGTGGCAGGAGGATTCAAAGAGCCAACCTATAGAGCTGCCAATATGTTCATGCCACAAAGAACTTACTCAGAAGCTGTCGTCTGATCATTCTGCTCACAGAAAATGGAGCTCGGTGAGCTGCCGGCATCCTAGGGCTGCAGGCAGTGCTGCTTTCCTCCTGCTGGAAAGGAGGCAGGTGCTGGCTGTGGCGGTGACATGGCCAACACCACCCTGGCCAAAGTGGCGGTGAGAAGGTCCACGCCAGCAGAGGAACCACCAGCAGGGAGGGTTAGGGGAAAGGTGCCGGCTTCACAACGACACAGGAACAAACAGAACAACAGCTCGCCAGCAGACACGTTCGTTCTTAGTCTCTGGTTCAGGCACACGTGATTGTTTCTCCAGCTTCTTCCCTCTCTCCACCCTCACCAGCTCTTCCAGTGTTTCTAACATCATTCCTATATGAATAAGTCAGAAAAAAGTCATGCTGGAAAACCTGATAATAAGACACCTGAAGAGTAATGAAATGAATAGATTAAAAGTTCTGCCAAAGCGCGTGCATCCCCTGAGCACTGCATTTACCCATCTGCACTAACGGCAGTGCTTCCTGTGAACGCTTTTCTTCTGCTTCTTTATTAATTGCAGCACACCTTTCAGAAAGGGCAGTGGGTGTAGTGAGAACGACAGCACCTGTCACTGACAGTGTCCTCATTCCATCTCCCATGAGCATTTGGTGCTGTAAATGGCCACAGCATTTTTGCAATGCATGCACCAGCTTCAGGGAGGAAAAAAAAAGCACTTTACACACCTGAGAACCAGCAAAGCAAAGGCAGGAATGGCAAACCACAGTGAATGCTGTGCTCTCCATGTTCTGGTTTGCTGCTCAGCCTGGCACTGGGGCACGGAGCACGCTGCGATCCCTGAGCACTGCAGCTCGTGGCACCACGGCTGGCACTCTGCACTGCACCGGAGCCGTAACGGGAAGGAGTGAGCACGTGTGTCCCGGGGCAGCCTCACCTGCTATCACATTTGTTTCCAGAGAACATTAGTCTGCTTTTTTTTTTTTTCCTTTTCTTCTTGGCTTCTGTTGATCCCAGCATTCCCATTGACAGAGCTCAGTGCTGCATTGAGCATGGTTTACCTAAGGAGGCCAACTCCAAGCTTCGGGCGTTGGTCTCCCGAGGCGATGCACACAGGTGAGTTAAATGGGCCGCTGCTCCCTTCGTCACCCACCCCTGCAGGTTTAGCTGGGGTCTGTGCGTGGAAACGCAGGAGGTGGCACACAGCAGCTCAGCGCTGAGCCTGCAGGAATGAGCCTAAGCCAGCGGTGTCTCACGTCCCCTCTCTTGCTTCACTAACGGAGAGTAAAGCTGCAGGAGGTTTGTGCAGCGAATTCCACATGTTCTTATCATAGCAAAACCTGTGTGCATTCACAGGGTGTCTTCTCGCAAATGTCAGACCTGTAAATCCCAGACACAGCGATAGGTGGGGGAGCAGAGCAGGAGCATGGGAAGCAGTCTTCAGCTGCCTGGCTTGAGTAATTTTAATTGTTTCATTCTGGTTAATAGCAGCCAAGAGTCAAGGGGAGTGAAGACAGCTCGTTATTTCTCAGTAACCCACTGGTGACTGTAAAGTCTGTGTTTTATTGGGATGATTGCATTTCCCTGCTTGCCTGCCTTATTCTCTCCTGTCCTCTGAAACCCAGCAATCCCACACAAATTATCTTTTTTAAAAAGGTGGTTCTAACAGAGGCTGGATGATTGGGAAAAGAAGAGGATGGCTGAGCCTTCTTGAAATACAAAGGAGATCTTGGCACGATCTCTGTGTTTTTTATGTGCATGCAAATGGGAAGACTTGAGGGAAGATGCTATTCATATGGAACGGAAGATTCACCAAGTCACTGGGATCATGAAGACACGGTGGGAATATTTCCACACTGCAAATGCTCGGGAACACGGCCTGCCAGGTAGTTCATGCCCATGTGCTGGATGAGCCGTGCTCTTTGGCTGCTCATCCTCAGTAGGACTGAAAATCTTTGGAACAAATAAAAAGAGCCGATGATCTGTATAGTGTCATGTCAAACTTCCAGATCGCTGATCAGCACAGTGTCAGCGTCAGTCCTCCATCTGAGAAAACCTTCTCTTTTAAAATACCAGTGCAGGGTTCTGGTGGCACTATTTGGAGAAGGAATAGAGAGCTCCAGTGTGAAAAGTGACTGCAAAGGGCTGTGCAGAGCTGTATCCACCTGACCACCTGGTTTTATGAAGAAAATGATACAGCTCTCAAAGCGCTGGTGAAGCTCTTTCATTGCTTTGTGCACGGTCCAGCTCCCGCTTCCCTCTGACTTCATTAGTGCTTGGCCAAATCCCAATTCCTTTTGAAGATAATTAATTGCAGAACAGCTTATCCTTATTAGTGGTACACAGCCCCAACTGAATTCACCACAAAAGCAATTACCGGGGACTTGGTAGATGGCTTTCCTACTGAAAAATCCTGGCTTGACTGAAGGAGGAGCCAGGAACCAGTGTTTCCCATGGCCCCAGTCAGCTAGCGAATGCATCACAGCCACAAAAGCCCTCATGGACCTCCAGTCTCCACATCCACGTCAGATGTCCTGTCCCCACCATTGCTGGCCACGTGCCCAGGATCACGTGGCACTGTGCTGGGACCACACATTTCCCAGAGCCACTGCTGGCACCATACTGGAACACGCTGCTTGTCCCTGCCTCTAGAAGCTGAGAACTGGAAGAGGTCATGAATGCTGACCAACATTTACCAACTTTTCTCCAAGTCACTTTGTTGCTGTGGAAGTTTTGACACTGCCGTGATGAGCACTGCAGGTCTTTAATATGCACCAGCATGAAGGAGAAACATTTTTCTGGAGGACCACGCACTTTTCTTTAGAAAGTGTTTACACAGCTATGTCCTTCTTGAACAATCTGCTCCCCTGGTCTTCAGGGGCAGCATCATCTTCAGATGGCATGGCCAGACCTGGAGGATGCTGGCCTGTGGGCTCTGCTCACCCATGACCTCCTCTCCCTCTGGCCAGGGCATCCATATCCCCATCCCTCTTTCTTCCCCAGCCCCTCACCCGGTCCCAGACACTCCCTGCCCTCATTGCCCCCTGCCCCCACCCTCCTCTTCTTGGGATCCACTGCTAAAAAAGGGACAGACATCTGAAAAACTCACTGGTGCCCCATGTGCGAACACCTTGACATAAAGCTGACAGAGACCCGTTGTTCAGCAGGAGCAATTACATGACTCTGCCTTCTACTTTGCTGAATCACAGCGAACTGATTAAAGCCACATGTTAATGTCTGCTATGACTCTCAAATGGGAAAAAATAGCAACATGTCCTGGACCTGATCCAACAGGGACAATATACTATTTCCAAGAGAATAGTCCAGGCCCTTTCCAAAAGTCACAGGGCACATTTCTCTCATGTCAACAAAGCTTCCTTGACCAAAAGGAGCAGGACCATGCTGTGAGCAGCTCTTTTAGGGACCTGAAACCCTCCTGTAATACCTTCCAATGGCACTTTCCTAAAAGCTGGGGTCAGTCTGGAGAGCATGACTGGGTCTTGTAGTTGTATGCACATCCAGGCATGCATAACTGTAATCAAGATTCCGTTGACCCTGCTAAAAAGACTATTTTTCATTTTCCCCTTCTGTGTGCAATGAATCCCCTTGCAAAGAAGACCAGCTTTAGGCTCAGATCCAGGCACTGCAGGAGCAAGCACTAGAAATTTCATGCAGCTTTTAGAACACTTAGAGTAAATCTTTGAGCAAAAAGCACTTTTTAAAGTGCATGTGGCCTTGGGCAGGTCTGAATGTCATTATGGTTGTGATTATACACCCAGAGGCACACACACACACACACACACACACATGAGTACCCACAGATGTGCGTATATTTCTTGGTATTAAAAACCATCAGCATGTAATAATTACATTGAGGCATTTACTGTTTAATTTGAAGATGAAGCTGAGAGTGGATGTTTGGTGGAAGCTGCTGAAAAGTCTCTCCATGATGGCAAATGCCTCTGGTACTGCTGAGTATTCCCTTGCCCTCGTTGCCTCACCCTCCCAACAAATCTTGACTTGATCAGAGATGAATACTAGTCCAAGTCTCCTCTTCCAAACACTTTCCTGGTCTCGAGAAAGCTGTTGCACGTGAGCATCTGTGAGTGAAACCTTCCCGCAACCAGCAAGGAGCACACTCAGGCTTGGGAGCATGGTAAAACAAGGCAGAGTCACAAAAAATGCTGGGTTCAACACCTCAAAACCCTTCAGAGGGACAAGCAGAAACCATGGCTGCACAGCCTCTCAATTGCAGTTCCCCCAAAGCCAGCCCTGACCTGATGGGAAAACACAGTCCTCTGCTTATTTTTTTGCACACTGTTCATTCTATGACCTCTCAGGAAGCAAACTTCTTTCCTACTGGAAAAAAAAATGCATGAAGAATATTCAAGGCACTTCAAAATGACTGCAGACGCCTACAACAGACTAAAAATACGCAGCAATGGCAACAAGTGCTGCACCAGCTATTGTCTCTGTACTTCAGGTCGTGAACTGACAATTTCATCATGTGCCAGCATCAAATTGAGGAGTCCAGACCCCCTACACAAAATGCAAATCATTTTAGGAACAACACATTGGATGGATTTGTCACTGTTGTTTGCTGTTCGGCAGAAAACAGGCACGTCACGAGGAGAGCTGTCCTGGCCAGAGCTACCATCAGCTGGGGCTTTCCTGGCCATGGCCTCTCTCTCTAATCATTTATTCTGTCTGGCTTATTTTAATTTTTAATGTATTATTTCTTAAAGTGTTAGGTTATATGTTGTATGATAACCATGAGACGAGAGACAAAGCACAGCCAAGGGTGCTGGAGGGTGACGCTGGCTGCAGCTGCGGCCTGTGTGGGCCTGTGAGGGGTAGGGGTGCTAAGGCCTGCCACCTGCAGCCAAACTGTCTGGGAGGAAATCTACTTACTTAGGAAATCTACTTAGGAAATCTAGCTCACAGGCTTCCTATAACAGGTGCAGTGTACTAGCTACAGTAACTGGGTAAAAACAGCATTCCTCTTGTTACACCCATCGTGAGAGAGATTGGCCCCATCACTGGCAGTAGAACCCAGGAGATGGGTAGGACATTCCTCAGGTGTTCTGTGGGGACAGTTAGGTGTGGGGACTTGAGACCAAGCAGCAGAGAGCTGCTCCCCCCCAGCCATGAACCTGCCCAGCCAAAGAAGCACACGAAAGCCCTCTGTGCTCTCCAGAGCTGGTGCTGCAGGAGGAAAGTGGCTTTGCTCAGGACTGAGAGAGCTGTGCCCTGGAAAGCAGGGGACTTGTGGGGACTCCTGTCAGCTGTCACCCTTGGGCTTGCAAGGGAAAACTGAAGGTGTTAATAAATTGATTCAATCTCATGAAAAAGCTATCTCTAGAATGTATAAAAGAAGGATATACTGTAATTAATGGTCCAAACACAGGACTAAGGAGATGGAATGTATTTCCCTGTGACACACTGTAAATTCCCATTCCCTGTAGGGAACCTGCTTTTAGCAGGGGTTGGACTTGATCTCTACAGAGGTCCCTTCCATCCACTGTGATTCTGTGATTCTGTGCTAATTGTGTGCTGACAGGATGAGCAAAAGTAAAAGTACTTGGAGCCATAAGAGGCGTGCTGTGTATGACTGATACGGACCAGGATGCCCAGTTGTCACCATGCTTTTTGAATGACATCATCTGTCCCATTGGCAGGCTAGAGTCGCAGAGGTGGAAATCTGGAAAGAAGGAATTATAATTTCCTGGATTTGACACAAAATCCTCTTTTAATCTCTCTCAATCTCATGGTTCTTTATTAGAAAGAACATTAATTTACAGATTCCTTCTCCCCATCCTGCTCCCTACCAGGCCCATGTGTGCTTAGGCGGGAAGAGTATTTCAACTTGTATCCAGCCTGCTAGTTGGGGCTGTCTCCATCCACCCTGGTGTCATTCCTCAGCTAATCTACGTGAAAGGTCAGGTCATGCAAAGTTTCTTCACCTCTTAATTATTTTACAGCATTAATGATTTTCCCTCAGGTGGCTATTTGGTTGTGTTTTCAAACTAAACATAGTGAAGGTTGCACAGATGCAAACCTGAGTGCCTCTGAGAAGAAACTGCTGTGTGTCACGATATGATGCAAGTCTCGAGGAGATCACTTGAAAAATGAAGTATGCAAATGACATGTATGAAGCAAATGGAGGATGGACAGCTTTCTCTGTGAGGTGACTTGGTGTGTTTGGGCTGCAGCTTGAAATTGCTATGGAACCTGTAAGGAAAGCAGCTTATTTATGAGTCAGCACGGGCACAACATGCTCACGGAAGAGGTGCTTGCTCTGATCGCAGCAAGACTTGACTTTCTATCTCACTCATTTATCCTGCAGTAAGGCAGTCAGGGTACAAATCTGCAGGTCCATCTTTAAGGACAAAGGATTAAAAAATGCATACATGAAATGGAGCAGCTAAATAACAGCTTTTTGACCCAACTTCTGTTTCAGCGTTCTCAGTCTACCTGAGAAGAGCCCTCAAACTGCAGTGTTCACATGAACAATAATAATAACAGTAATTCTACTGGAAAAGCTCCCACGCAAAAATGCTCAGAACGCTGTGCTGCAGGATAAGAAAATGGTGATGCTGTAACTCACATGAAAGATTTGGAGGATGGAGAGCTGTGTGTTCATGTGGATCAAGGAAATACTATCCTTAATTAATTTTTGGCATGCTGTCCTTGAGTCTGCTGACGAACGAGGTGCTAATGAAGGTGATGTCATGAAAGGCAGGCTGTCACGGCCCCGCGCTGAGGTCACCCGCTCCCCCAGCATCACCACTGTGATGTGGCCCATGATTGGGTGCACGGCTCCTGCTGACAGCAGCTGAAGCAACACTTCAAAGAGCAGAGGCAGTGCAGCATGGTGAATAGGACAGGGGAAAAAAACACAAATAAGAGGATACTTTGCAGCTGAGGAAAGTTGGTTGTTTTCTTGGTGGTTTTGTGCCATTTATAACGTAGTGCAAAGCTGAAGATCCAAGACCCAAGCTCTGTTTATCCTTAAAACTCCAAGGCTGCAACCATGAAGGTTCTGAAGATCTTGAATGTCTAGCTATAGCAGAGTAAGAGCTTTAATCCTAAATACTGAGTTAGCTGGGACTTTGGAATATTTAAAATACTCTGAGGGGCTGCATATACTGAGAAAACTGCTGGATTAGAACTAAAGCCTTCCAAAAAAGTCCCCAAATTTCAAAAATCTGAAATACTCTCACTCTCTGCCATTCATTCTCCTTGTTCAATCAATAAGTAATGAAAAATAAAAAAAAAAAAAAAAAGAGGGTAGAGACAGAAGGGTAAAGTGAAAAACAGAGAGATTCTCAGCATTGTAGAGCTCTTTGAAAAATATAGTTTCTTAGTGGTTCCTCTCCTCCAATCTGAAGTAGATGAATTCTAACGGGTGAAAGTATGGTTATTTTTTGATATCATTATCTGATATTCTTAGGTCCAGTACTCAAATTGCTCCTTCAGTCTCTGTGGCACCTTGGCGGCTCAGTCATGCTTCCTGGTGGAGTGGCAGGGCTGGTATTTGTGACTGGATGCTCTCCATACCTCCAATTTCGTGTGACTCACAGGCCTGCCTCCCAGCTCCCTTACGTTCCTCCTGTGCAATGACTGACACCAAGAGTGCGAAATTATAGACGTACGCACACACATGTAGATATATATACATACATATGCTAAATACATCTAGTTTTGTTCTGTCACTCTTACCATTCCAGTTTATGACACCTGTCAGTTGACTTAAATTGCTCCTCACCCTTTTCTCATGCTCTGCATCTCCCACAGCTTAGCTCCACAGACACGTCAGGAATGCCTCTTGATGACTGCATTTTAACGAAGGTGCAGGCGAGCTCAGGAGTTATTTATTTCTCCAGTTCAAATATTTGTGCTGATCTGGCACTAATGACTCAATCTCCTTCCTGCTCTGTGTGGAAGTTTTTGCCATCCATCAGTAAGACACATTGGGCTATGGGATGTTCTGTGTTTTTAGAGGTACAAAGTTGCTCCATCGCTTCCATCATTGTTGTGAACACAAACCAGCCTGCTGTGAATCCCTTGAGCAGAAATTTTGAATGAAAAACACTTCAGTAGCAGTTAGAAATGTGAAGTGTAGGTTTATCAGCATCTCTGTTGGCTTGTGACTGAGGCCAGGGCTGACATTCAGTGTGGGCAAAGTGGGACCTTTCTGCCCCAGACATAATTTTTCTGCAATATTTTCCATAATAGCTCCATACTTTCCTCCAGTTTGTAAAGGATTTCCAAGAATAAGAGCAAGAAGTGCATTATGCATTGCCTACATTATGCATCATCCACACCAGACGTTCCCACAGCACCAAAGTGAGAGCAGGAAGGTCCTTGGCTATAAATTGCACTGCCAACATATAAGGTGTGTTTAGATTCATCATGTTTTCCTGTATTTGGGTTTTATCCATCTGAAATTACACTAATTGTACCATTTTTTTTTTTTTTTCCCTCCTGTAACACCTCTTTATTTGAACAGCAATCAAAAGAAGTTTAATTATGGTCTAAAGTTACATTGACTTCCACTCCAGGTTTGCCACCCATTCACGCAGGCCTGTGGCAC
This sequence comes from Penelope pileata, assembly GCA_013396635.1. Classification (NCBI taxonomy): domain Eukaryota; kingdom Metazoa; phylum Chordata; class Aves; order Galliformes; family Cracidae; genus Penelope; species Penelope pileata. Next base: position 867,289 of record WBMW01004208.1, read on the forward strand.
CCCTTTGGGTGGGACAGAGTGGCGTGGCTCTGCAGAAGGACTCATGGCACCCGTGAAGCTCAGCACTGACCTTTGATGTCCCAATGTCTCAGCTGCATAACTCCTGCCAAGTATCTTCTGCAAAGCAAACACTGCAACCTAGACTTTTGGCATCTTTGGGACTGCATCAGGATGCTGCAAATTATCTTGATTTTTCAGTCTTTTGGAGGGAGGACCAGAAGCAAGGACAGAAAACTTCCAGATATCTAAAGCCAGTGGAGTCAGTGGAGGAGGCAGGAGATGGGCCAGGCTGGCCTAGGGAGAGCTGGATAGAGAAGACAGTAACAGGCTTCAGACAGATAAATACAAGGTAAATAGAAAGTCCTCCGTTTCTGCCGTGGATGGGGCTACAGATAAGTCAAAAGTGTAATCAGAGAGATTGACCTCAGACACCATACAAAATGAAAACAAATGAAGCCCTAGAGGGTAGGTGGTGGCTGTGCCACACCAGTGCTGGGGATCAAACAAGCAAAAAAAACAGCTCAGACAAGCATTTGCACAGAGCATTTCAGGTACAGCTGCCTTTGAGGTGCAGGCGGACCTGGCAGCATCTTTAGGTCCCTCTATCCCTTTTTAGGTGAGCTCATGCTTTAAACTTCTTCAGTTCTTCAGGCATGTCTTGTTCTTTCCTGCTCCTAGCAGCCAACCTGTGCTAAATCAGCAGAGCACTCTACAAAGAGGGAGGGATTTATGCTTTTTTCACTCTAAATTTCACAGCTCAACAGCACCCAGCTGCATGTTTTAGAGGTGGCAAACTGAACTTACAAACTTTCCTTACAGCAATTGTTCCACTTGCTCCCTTCGTTATGTCTTCATTCCAGAAGGCCATCGGAGAGACTGCCCATTGAGAATACCCAGCCCGGGTATGACTTTTGTAGGCGGCTTGTTTCTCTCCAGCAATGTCACCCAAGTGAGTGACACTGGAGTGCCACATGGATGGAGCACTTTTGTGGGAGCTACCGGCAGTCTAAAACTGTACTGGAACATCCTTTCCTCTGAGTAAACTCTGGTCTCTTCTGTGCCACAATGTGAAATGCCTAAAGTTTCTCAACCATTGTGTTTTACTGACAGCACCCTCAGCAGAGGAACGCTTTCTGCTCTCCTGTGAAGGAAGAAGTGAATAGGAGCTCTCATAAGAGCATTTCATGTGCTTCAGGCTCTTTCTAAGAGAAAACACACCTAATTTTAGTTTAAGTGGATGTTAATTTGACATGTGGATTTGAATAACTGAGATAAATTCTCGGCTTCTTGACATTAAAATATATTAAATGACAAGTGCTTTTTGCACGCTGAGAGATTCTTTCTCTCTATAGCAGCTATTGATAAAGCTCTAATGCGTAAGTCTCCTGAATTCGCAGGAAGTTGCACAGAGTGGTCTAATAGGTCATTTTCATCTCTGGCTTACATAGTAATAAAAGAATAATAATAACAAAGGTTGCAAAGCATTCCTACCACGGCTGAATCAGCTGGCTTCTTTATGGGGTGGTTATTCACTGAGCAATAAATATTCATGGATTTTTCATGAAAGACATGGTGCATAATTTGTCTTCAGCACAATTAAACAAGACAACCAACCTTATCCTACAGCAGATCACAAAGGACTCAACCTGAGTGACGGGCTTGAGTGACAGCCCAAGCGCACCTGACAGTTACAGAAGTCGTCCAATTCCTCAGCAACGATTGTTAAGGTTTCTTGAGCCTTTTTAGTATAAAATCCCACACCAAAGGGGGAAAGAGCTACTAATGCTATCATACCAGAGAAAGTCCAGTGCCTGGTTTGACTGAGATGAGAACTTTTCACTGTCGCTGTTGCCCGCCCACTGTCCTGGATGGGCAGAGGGTCACATATAGTTTTGTTTCTAGCTCATCCTCTGCACAATCATCGAATCATAGAATGGCCTGGGTTGGAAGGGACCCAAGGATCATCCGGTTCCAACTCCCCTGCCACAGGCAGGGCCACCAACCTCCAGATTAGGTACATAGCAGCTCTGCCTACAAAAACATACAGCATCTGAGCACAGTTCCTCCTTGAAAAAAACAGTGTATCAGAAAGGCAAGGCAAGAAAAGCTGCAATTTCTGCTCCACAGCTGCTTTACTCAGCAGAAGGCACCGTGTTTGTGCTCATATCACACAAATATTGCTAGACATCTAGGACGTGTTGCACTTCAGTGATGGAGGGCTTTCTGTGAGGATCCTGCACCCTGAGGGAGCAGGGAGTGCTCTGGCAGCAGTATCTCAGCAGGGGATAATAACCCAAATCCCTGTGTTCATCTTCTCTGATCTTACACACATACATAGATACTCGCACAGCAAAATTTATTTCCTGCTTGCTGAGGGACTCACTGCCAGTTTTCCCTCCAGCTTGCATCTGTTTCCACATGCTCTTGGCTTCTGTAATCTCTCCCTGTCCTCTGCGCCTGTCAGAAAGGTACTGGAGCTGCTCTCAGCCAGACAGAGGATGTGCAGTGCTAAACTGTGCGGGCAGAGGTTCCTGCCATGCTCCCAAGAAGTGATGTGGGGAGTCAAAGCCCAAACCTGGTGGGACAGCAAAAGTTTCCTCATTATGATTCATGGGAGTCTTAAGTATGACTCTTAAATGTGGGTGATCAGAAGGCTGCTATTGATCAGTTTACATAAACAGATGACTCAGTTGACATAAGCTAAGTCAAGTACGCTGTTGTGAGCTCCAGAACAGAATCTCAGCCAAGAAACCCTCACCTCATGGCTCTACTGGCCCACTCCAGTGGCAGGGCGGGAAAGCGGGGGTTTATCCCATTGCTCAGACTACAAGACCTCAGAAGAATAAGTAATGCCCTGAAAATGTGCAATGCTTTTAAGGCAAATAGCACAAACAAAGAAAGTACTCTGACTCACTCCTCTATCTAGAGCTGCTAGTTTAGAGAACTGGTTGCACTGTTACAGAAACGCTGCATACACAGCTCTCATGTTTATGCTTCTCCCCTGCTGCCAGCGCCATTTCAAGAGCCATCCCCAATCAGAGCCAGGAGCAGTCTTTCCTCTCTCTGATTTTTTCCCAAAAGGCCTTGATCTTCTCCTGAAAGCTCTTTGTTGTCTCCTGAAAACCTTGAATCTCACCCTGAAAGTCATTCTCATCCTGCAACTTCTTGAGGATCTTCTGCTGGTGGAAGAGGAAAGAAGAGAGCAGGACATCAGCTGGCAACAGCAGCTCTGCTCCATGGCTCAGACCTTGTGCTCCTTGCTGATGGACAGAGGGGACAGAGCCTGGCCCCAGCCTCTCACCCTGTGGCCCAAAGGAGAGAAGAGTGATGGCACCAGAGATGTCATCATCCAAACTGATGACATAGCTGGCTTCAAATGAGGTTATACCAGAAATGAAGGTGTTTACCACAAGTGAAAAAGAAATCCCTTGCCAGGATTCAGCCAGCACTACCTGCAGGGTATCTGAAAGGGAGCTGGTGCCACAGAGGACAAAGGCCAGGCTTTCTCTAAGTCATTTCCCAACATGACTCCAGGTGCTGCTAGTTTTGAGAGGAATGATGAGCTGTGCTGGGACCAACTGGCAGCACCACACTACCCCCCTGTCCCCTCATTCATTTGGTCCCAATGTGAAGGACGGGTGAGCCAGCATTTCCCTTTGGTGCCTGAGTCACTCCCACCTCTCTGGCCCTTGGCCATGTCTCCTGTCCCTTCACAGAGTCTCAGGTAAAGACTTCCAAAGTCACAGCTTCCAGATAAACTTGACAACAAAGATAAAACAAATATGTAATCTTCTGTTTGCTAATCCGCCTAATAACACTGCAGCTAGGATTAAAATGGGTTACTTGTTTAAATTGTTTCATTATATTTATTATGACTTATTGCACTGTGCCTTCAGCCCCAGAGCAGGGAGCAGGTTGATTCAAAAACAAAAAAAAAACACTTCTTAATATATTATGAGCCTGTTTATCCCACAGCAAATAGTCAGGTAAGGCCCCAGGGGCAGCAAATGTAATGTGGATGATGGCGAGACGTGCCTGTTCTCCGTGATGATCGAGAAGGCGGGGAGTGCGATGAGGGAGACCTGCTGGGGGTCTTGGGGTGAATATAGGAGAATTTGGGCTCTGCTGCTTCCTCCTCATGCTCCTCTCTGGCTTCTGAGCCTCCTCCTGAGCAGGGGCTTGGGCTCTCAGAGCCTTGGAAAGGAGAAAGGCCCACCTGTTTATCCCACTCAGTATGAGAAGGATCCCAGCAAGGACTGGCTTTACACTGAGCTGGGCTGCCTCTGAGATCTCCTAGAAGTAACCCAGAGGGAGATCACCAATGGCCATGTTCTGTCCTGCCCTGCGGAGCCAGGGCCTGGACCCCAACCAGTTTCAGGACTGGTTTCTCTGCAAGAGCAGAGCAGACTCACTCTTGAAAGCACTGCCCAACCCAGAGCACAAAACAGAGGCAATGAGAAACAAGGAGTTGTTTCCCCCTCCCTCTTGCCCTTCCGGGTTCAGATGAGCAACTCCTTAGGGTAACAGATTTGGCTCTGGCATGGAGTAAGCCATCCAGCTGCCTACACACAGGAATCCAGAGACCTTTTGGACACCGAGGAATATACAGCCTATCTGCAGGTGGTCTGGCAGATGACAAAACAGTTCCCTCAGGAGCTGCAGATGGAAGTGGGGGAGATACCCCAAGGCACATCAGGGCACAGGGCACCCATGCGTATGTCTGAGTCTCACCTTTAAGACTGCCTCTGATTTCTGTGCCTAAAACTTCCTTCAGATCCTGCCCCAAGAGGTTACCAGATCAAATTAGGAAAACACTTTGATTTTATGAGACTTCCATCTCCAGAATGTACATAACATAGTACTTTGAGTTCGTTTTCTCACACAGTACGGTAAAACTATTCTTTTACTGTGCTCCTGAGGCACACTTATAAAGAGGTAGGGTAATTATGTCAGAGTACATTTTTCAATTAGAGCATCATTATCTCACAGAAAATGACTAAATTGTATCATTTTTTTCCCACAAGTCTGCAAACACTCTTTCAATTTTCATCAAAATAATAGTCATTGGGTTTCTGCAGGCATCTCTAAGAGTGCAGAACTAATGGCAAACAAGTCTGAACCCAGTTTAGACCCATTTTCTTACTAGAGTGAAGTCATGGATCAATGCAAAATGGAATTGACAGAATTATCTGTTTACTTGGTATGACTCTTGTTCTCATTCTCACTATCTCCTACTATCAAAAACATAAAGACTCAAAGATTTCTATTAGTTGTGGTCATGCTATTGGAAAACTTGGCATTTGTAAAGCTCTGTAACGGGGCCATGAGACGCTTACAGAAGTACAGTCCTTACGGCAGCTGAGCATCTAATGCTCATGGGTGACAGTGACCCATTGGCCACCTACAGTGATGCAATTTCATAAAGCAACTATCCAGCTAGCAACTGAAGACAGGTTGAAAGAATGAGATGCTCTAATAAGAGTGTACAAGAAACCAGGATTAAAAAGTATCACAATTACTATGAGACAACCCTTGGGAGCTATTTCAGATCTTCAAGGTTTTCTCAGACCTTCAAAGGTCGCTGTTCTTAGCCAGCAGCAGCTTCCACCAAGATATTTCTTTCTTGTGGGATGGCCCTGATAATCCTTGTCTGAAGAGCAGAAAATGTGTGTGTAGGTTTTATTTTATTTTATTTTATTTTATTTTATTTTATTTTATTTTATTTTATTTTATTTTATTTTATTTTATTTATTTTTAACATGGGAGTAGTTCAGATACAGCCCTGTTTACTGTTTACGGTGGTCCTTCGTCCATCATTAAAATTGCATCAGTCACTTTCCCACCAATGTATATAGCTGCCTGGCCAGATTTTCTCACCTGTCAGAAGGCTTTAATTTCTGTCCATGTGGAGCTAAGTCATTCAAAGGAGCATTTCCTGGAAATATTACCATCCATGCGCATGAGGGATCAACTGTTGTTGCTGCAAGTGCTCAGGTATATTTGGACTTTGGAAGCAGATATTTTTAGAGGGAAAATGAGAGAGCAGGAGTTAAAAAATCAGAAAATATCTTAATTGACCTTAATGAGAGCCCTGTAGATGCCACAGAAATTCAGACCTATGTTTGGTGGAGGGTATTCTGGGCGCTTTCCAGTGGTACATCAAAGCCCAGTTCTGGTTACAGCCCCATTTGTAAACCACATGTAAGCAAAAAAAGCCTTCCAGAGTTCCTTCTCTCACAGACACTCCATCACATCATACAAAAGCAGTAATAGGATGGAGAGACGTCTTTCCATTGCAACCTTCTGACCACTCTGAACAAACTGATGTACAGCCACATACGTCCAGAAATACTGAGAAATCATCTTAGCAAACCTATTCCAAACACACCAATGAAAGACAAAAAAAAAAAAGCAAACCGCCAAAACCCCACCAAACAAAAACGACCAAACTCCTCCAATACAGGCTTTTAGTTAATTTAGTGAAGTTAAACTCAGCAGTTCTGCATGGCCTGAAGTTCCAGAGCAGATGAAGACCATGTGTGCCTGATGGTCCTCTCACTTGATTGTTAATAAAAGACATTTCCTATTGGCACTAAGAAGCTGTTCCAGACTCTCACTGCTTTGATGGTTACAAATCAGCTTCTATTTCATGGCCCATTTATACTTGTTTGTTCTAAATCCTTTCCTTACTTTGTATAAGCAGTTCTTTATCCCTGATATATTCATAGGGATTAAGTGTATCCACTCAGCCTTTGTCTTAGTGAGCTAAGCTAGCTGAACCCTGTAGGTTCATCCAAAAACACACATTTCCCACACCTCTGCCTTTTCTGAAAGCATTCCTCGTTTTCTTCATTTCTTTTCCTCCGCTGTTTCTATACGTCAGGACACTTCACAATACACATAGGTCATTCTGTTTTATTTTTTAGCAAATATTAACATTGTTATTTTCCTAACACTGAATAAAATCAGCAGTGTAGACCAATAAAACCATCTGTTATTGCTATTGCTATTGTTATTATTATTAATTACATTAGCCCACAGGGCCCCCGCTAGCCTTGGCGCTTAGCCTATGTATTGCATCTACAAAACAGGACAGTGACTGTCCTGGAGAATGAGCCTGAACAGATTATACAGAATATTCAGTGGAGGGTAAAAGGTGCATAGTCACCTCTACTTCACAGCTTGGAAGCAGAGATCACACAACAATTGCCTTCACAGCTACTAAATGACCACTGTGTCCTTCAGCAAGGCTGGCCAGCAAAGCCTTATGTGCATTAAGGATAAGCTCAGTATGTATCGCACTTCATGTTGATCTGATGTTCTTAAGTAGTACATTTACATTTGACTATTGGGAATCTTGGAGCCCAATCAGCTGCCCAGTGAAGCAAAAGGAAAAGCTCCTTGCATCCTTCCCCATCAGCATAAAGCCCGTGATTTTGTTCCAAATAGCCTGGCAAAGTGACGAGTGCTTTCAAACTTGTTATCATCATGCTCTCTTCCACTGGCAAATGTTAAATGTGTGGAAGAAGAGATGCTAAGTGGATGTAACTGTGTTGGTTTTTTCAGCACAGGACTGCCTGTGCCCTCTGCAGCTGGCAGTGAGTGGCAACCTGAGTGCCTGAATGAACTGGGCACACATGGAAAGACAGCATCAGCAGTCAGTGTCTCCTGGGGAGGAGACTGGTGGCCAAAAGCTCAGGTAAAGCAGATCAGCACCTCAGGCCTCATACACACACTGTTTTTGAAGACTAGTGGAAAATGCTGAATAACCTTGTGCTATTCTGCCTCAAGGCCTATATTGAATCTGGTGTCACTTGAAACTAGCTTTGAATGTGCTGTTGCAGTTATCAGCATGTATATCAAGTATCTTCTTTGCTGTCCTTCTCTTTTCCACCTGTGAATAAGAAGAGCTCAAGATACACAAGCACCTTGGTTATCTCAGTCTTCTGCTCACTCTCAAACCAACACAAAAAGCAAACCAAACGCAGACAGAGAGAACAGCACAGTGCTAACAGCAATGCTTCTGTTTTCTGTCCCCATCCCTTCTGCTCCTTTTGCCTCTCCTTCTTCCCACTCTAATTCTCCATTCAAATTAAAGGTTATGCTTAATTTCAAATTGATTGGTTTCTTTGTCCTGAGACAGCTATTCAGTTTGTGCCATTGTAGGGACATGAGTGAAGCCTGTGAGCAAGCTGTTACTGCAGAGGAGAACCATGCAGGGGGCTGGGAACTGAGGAAGCAGAAGTGCTGCCCCTGATGAGACCAAGTGAAAATACAAGACATCCATAACTCATATTGACACCTACGTCCATGTGGATGGGGCTGTCATCCTTGTGTGCTCATCGGGGAGGACATGGTGCTTCCCCCCAGGGCTGTGCTGCAGGCACTCAGAGCCCACCACATGTTCTTCCCAGAGAAACATAACTTGGCCTCAACTATTTTCCCTGCTCTTGACCCATTTGGGGCAGGCTAAGTTTGTGCACCAGCAGCTGCAGCTTGCCAGCCAGGTACTGGGAATTAGATTGTGCACCCAAATTCCACAAAAACGCCTCTACAACTGCTTGGGCAGCTTGTCCAAGCTGTCCAGAGTCAACCTTTGAGCACAGTGCCATCTGCTGAGAGAGGAGGTGTGCAGCCCAAACACACACCAACACATCTCACTTGCAAAGAAAAAAGAAAACCCTTGGGATTTTATAATTTATAGCCAGGCCTCAAATGACAGCACACCTCTGAAACAGATTTCCAGTCGGAGCGGCCACAATAGGCCTAATGTTTCACCAAAACACGGACCATTTGAGTCTGCTGGCTTGGGTATCAGCCAGAGGCCTGATTTAGCCCAGCTCCAAGCTGAGCTGGCTCCTAACTTGGCTTTCATACAACTGCAACTAGAACTAAAATTGTACCTTTTGGCATCTGAAGCTCAGGATACAGAGAGTTCCTAAACAGACTCAAAGGGAGGGACTCAAAATACGGGGTCTGTTACGCCATGTCAGTGCTGCTCCAGCTGCCCACAGAAATGTGACCACGTTCTCTTGGCAGAGGAAGTTCTTGAGCTCTCCAGGGACCTTGGGTTCCAAATCAAATAGAAACTGGTCTGGAAGGAAATGTCACCATTGAAGAAGGCACTTTCTTTACGAAGGGCTTCATTGACCCTTTATTGTCTCCACCACTGGCGTAACACTCACACTCCACCCTGGTGCTGTGTTCTGTCCTCCCTCACTATCTCCTCCATGGACAATGCCTTTCTCTGCTGGCAGCCTGTGCAAGTGAACATGTCCCTCTCCTACTCCAGCTGCGTTCTTCTCCAGCCATGAGACAACGCTGTTCTGTGCACAGAAACACGCGGCTGCTGCCGAAGCACCTTTCTGGCAAGCATCCAGTCAGCTGGGACTCTCACCTCAAACCTAAACAGACACACAGACAAAGAGAGGAGGGTTATTTCTGCATGTTCTCTCCCTTGTATGGGAGGCAGACAACTGCACCGGAGATGCCAAACTCTGTGAATCTGAACGCTGCGGTGAGCTCCATCCTCTATCTGTTTGGAGTCACCGAACCATTCTGCAGTATTCCTGCTCTGAAACCCTCCAGCAACTTCTCTTGTTGCACACTGTAGTCACTCCACACTAACGCGTGGTTGTTTTCCATAGGTTCAGGCTACAAAGCAGGGTTTGGCTTCTTGCCTTCAGAGGATAGGCACTTCAGCTCTGAGGAACAGATACAGTATCAAGTACGTTTTGTTACCCACCAAGTTAAATGTAGTGACAGGTGGCAAAAAGCATATTTTATAAGTGAAAAAAAAATCAAATATAACAAATGAAAACGCACAGCGCTTCCTTCTGTTGTCAGTGGAGCAATGTGTTTTACTTACGGCTGCATACAGTGGGAATATTAGCTCTCATATGCAGAACTGCAAATTAAACTGCTGATTTCGATTATTGTATTTTATGCATAGTAACATTACAGGCTTTGACTCTTTTCATTGTTTGTAAAACCTTTATGAGTTATTAGCTTCTTTCTTTTGTCAACTACACTTTAGAACTGAGAGGTTTATTCTGTTATTATACCAAATGAGGCATTTTGCTGCTAAGAGGGCTGAGCATTTTATTCAGCTGTGATAGCTTTCCCGTGTACTCTAGCACGAAGCACAATTAAGTCAGAAATGTTCAGCAGTTTTACAACGCCCTTGTGTGAGGAGCTAATCCTTTTTCCCCACTTTATTTTTCACGGATTCCCCAAGGATTGTACAAACTCTATACGTTTGTCCAGCGGAGTCTGTATTGACACAAATACATGGACCTCAGTGGAGGCCTTGTTGTTTTTTTAATATTTTAAGCAATTACACTTACTGTTATTGCAAGTTTCAAGAACATAGGAATTTCCTGATTAATATTTAGGGCTTGTGGGTAAATGCTGCTCACATTAATTTGGGCAGCTTGTTACTTTAGCAGGTAAGCAGGGGGCAATGAGGACTGGTGTTCTGATATCACTATATGCATTATTACAAGGAAAACTTTCTTTACACAGGATAGCTCACAGGTCCACCTCCTGAGTTACCAGTGGGAGACAATCTGTGATGAATACAACTCAACACGAGTGAAAGAGAGCTCTTCTTTCACTACAGGAAAACAGCACACATTCCGAAGAAGGTTATTTCATTGGTCACTATTCAAACACAAGTGTTTTGTTTTATCCTGGCTTCCTATGGAAACGTTGTGTGTTTTTGCAGTCTCAGTTCTTGCCATGAGCTGGTCCCTCTAAAAGCTTTTGAATCCATTTGCTGACCTCAATCACATCTGATAGACACTGAAGATTCAAAGACATAACCAGGTGAGGCCAGGACACCTTGCTCATGACCCTGCCCTGGACAGTGGCTGTGGGCCCAGGAAACATCTCCTGCTGCTTTCCCAGGATGATCTCTCGGCATCCAGGGCTGGAGGCTCACAGATGTCCTCAGCCACAGCTTTGTGTCTCACAATCTCCTTTCCTAGGCAAATGCAGTCCTGCTCTGCCTGTGTGCTGCATATCTGAAGCAGGAGACACTGATACACTAAGGAACCTGACTGAGGGAGAGCTGCCACACCAGCAGTTATCCCTTACCAGACATTAATAAAGTTTCTCCATAGGATATCCAGCACATTTGGTCCTTTTCCCATCTATTTCTTAGGCCAAGATTACATTAGGATAAATTGTCCTGAGTAAGGAGAAGCGTGAAGCCGACACTCCGATATTTTCTGATTTTCTATATTTTCTAATTTTCTGCTTTGTCTCCTGGGCATTGGCCAAGTAAACTGCCATGGAGACCAGCAAATAAAGCTCACTTCCCCAAGACAGTCTTTGAGGCAGAAGCCGAGGAACTGAAATATCCACAGCGGCAGGCTTCACTTGGCTCTGTAATTTATTGTGACAGCCACACAAAAGAAAGCTCCTTAGTGATGAGAGCAAGAAGAAAGTGCATGATTTAGCTTGTATCAACAGGCAGAAGCACTTCGCAAAGGCCTCCCGCACCGAGCTCTGCAGCTCCCGGACCATCCAGGGACATGGAGACGGTGACCTCCTGGTGTCCAGAGGATGGGAAATCTCCACACCCACAGCACTTCCAGTCACAGTCACTATCTCCTCAACGCTGCCTGAGACTTTCCTTTAAAAACACCAGAACCCAGCAGTTTAACGGCACCCCAAAGCATCGCCGCTGATTGACTACAATCAACGCTAAGGCACTTCCCACGGGGGTCTTGGTCCCCGCTATTTTTTGCCATGATCTTCTGTGATGATTGAATGTTATAGTTCCTGGGATCCCTCCAGTCAGTCATTGAAATGCTGCAAAGTCGGTGCTGATGATTGGTTTCCCCTGAGCAAGCAGAGCGTTTCTCAGTAGATAAGTGTACTTTCTGCCTCGAACAGTGGAAGAAATGAAAGATAAACGGGATTTCTTTCCCATGGGCTGTTTATGAGGATACCTTTTACAAGAAAATGTGACATCCCTGATCACATGCAGCACTTAGGAAAACAAAGTCAGATTCTTCCAATTTGAAAATACCAACAAAAGTAAGAGATGGGGGACTGGTTTTATGTTCATTTTGACTTCTGAGTCATTGAGTTAGGGGAAAGCCCTATTGTAGAAGTACTCTATGTGGAAAGAAAGCAAACTGGAAATGAACCCAAACTCCAAATGAAAGACAGCATGTCGACAGGACCCTTTCTCTCTCCACACTAACCATTAAGCAGTCTTGAGAACCCATGGCACTCTGCACGTCAGACTGTGGCAAAGAAGAACTAGGACCACACAAAGTCACACCCTCCAGTTTGGCCACACAGCCTTTAACTAGGTCATGGCATTTGATTGTAGTAAATTCTATTGAATCATTGTGTTGAATTGATTAAGTGCTAATGATTAAGTGCTAATTAAGTGCTACTAACCTTGTAATTTACTGCAAAAGTATGAACAAATCCTAAAACTAGGGTTGTGTACAATCAATCCATGACACACATCTGCATCCTATGCTGTACCTCTCTGAGCACCATGGGAGAGCATCAGGAGGCTTGCAGGAGAGTTGCCCCCTCTTTATTAACCATGCAGAGTAACTGCACAGAGGTTCCCTGCTTAAGCGCTAAACCAGCCCCTGTTGAAGTGCAATGAATAAAATCCTTACTCTTTGCTTAGCTGCCAAAGATCCTTAACCAAAACTCTCCAAGATTCCAACCTTGGATCTAAAGCCAAACTAGCACAATTCTCTTTTCTCTCTGAAACTGTCATGCTTTACAGCTGCAGAATCAGCTTGAAGTGGGATTTCACCCTGTGTTCGCTGCCATCCCATGCTCTGCTCCTAGCTCCTTCCCTAGGACTCGCTGCTGCCTCTTCACGTGGACCTTGCTGCTCATGGAAGCACCAAGCTGTGGGTGCACAAAGTCAGACTTTTCTTCACTTTCAGTGCTTGTGTCCATGCCCTCCCACATTTGCTGACCCAAAGGCATATGAAGCTAGCTGTCAAACAGCATCATTTTCCTTTCCTTGCCTGACTCCAGCGTAGGAGCCCTTTTTCTCCCACTACCTTTAGCAGTGCTCTAACCCGGGAGCTGTATTTGCAGTGAGCTGCACACACTGACAGCTGAAGGCAGGGCTGTCCCCCCTGAGCAGGAGCCAGCACTTTGTCAGCTCCCTGCTGGTGACCACTGCAGCAGGTCACCTTTCCCTTCTTTGCAGGGCCTTCCCAAAGGGATATGAGGTGTACATCAATTTTTACGAATGCTGTCACTTATCCTGGGGAAGTGCTGTCTATCCACTTTCCTCTTGCACAGAATCAGTGCTTTCCAGAAAGCGATGCACGCGTGTAATTAGCCCTCAGGTACCAAACTGTCACCTGCTAACGGAAGGCAAACACCCACCCTGCAAATAGACCTCTACCATGAGAGAAACAGCAGCGAGCCAGCAGTTCAGATGTGCAAAGAGCTCCATCAACTGCATCGATAGGAAGGGGGGAAACTGCACGAAGAACGGACTAAGCACTTCATATTCACTACTGATTTTAGGATAAAGGTTGTTCTTTTTTTTTCTTTTTTTTTTAAATAAGAACTTTTGCAAAAGGATCATCGTTTTCCCTCCAGCAGAGGCACAGCTGAGCGAGGCCCTTTGTTTCCCCCTGCAGCACGGTGGAGCTGCCCGGGTGGGCTGCGGCTGCAGCCAACCGTGGGAGTGGGAAACGAGGGGGGCTCAGCTCCACAGGCTGCGCTCCTACATCCCACATTCTGCATCCCACATCCCACAGGCTGCCAAGAGGTGTGCGAATGGGAGACCGAGAGGAATAAAAGCACCTGTGAGCCCCCCCAGCACCTCATCCCGGCAGGAAGGGTTCCGGTGAGCTGAGCATCATCCTCCCGGAGCGCTCTCTCCCTTGTGGGTTCTGCCGAAGGCTGGGTTTCGTGGTTTCGCAGCGCCGTCTCCTACGCGTGCTGGTGAAGTTGTTGGGCTCCTGCAGTGCTCTCAGGTAAGGGACCAGCTCCCAGCGGGACCCTGTGCCCCTCGGCACATGAGGTTTTAGGAAGCGTGGCACATCTTAGGGCACATCTGCCTGCTGCATTCCTCACCCCCGCACAGGGCATCTGAAGCTGGGAGGGGGCAGACCCAACTTTGAGCAGACAGAGTACTGCAGGATAAATGTGGAAATAGCTCTCATCTGGGCTGATGCTGTGGGTCACAGTGCTCCTCTTCTCTTGACCCACGTAACCCAAACATTTAGGGTGAGAATAATGACCAGCACAACAGCTCAAAGCGAAAACTGTCAGAAATAAAGAGAGGACTGGGCTGGAGGGTCTGTGCTGCAGAGGCTTAGTGCTGCTGCGTTGAGCGCAGCCCAGGGGAGGGGGGCCAGAAGCTGGCTCTTGTCCTGCACTTTTATTCTGGTTGTGGGTGAGTTTTCCCCTTTGCATGTGACTCTCCCAACTCTCCAGCAAGCCGGGAGCGGGCACCGTGCTGGGGGACATCCGCGCTGCCTCTGCATGCCAGGTCTGCACGCTGCACCGCGGTTTCCTGCAAGTTTCTGCCAACATTTAAGCTTAGACAGTGACAGCTCTCAACAACACTAAAGCCATTCCCTACCTGCCTGCCTGCTGAATTGCACTTCAGCACCTTCATGCATCAGCACACAGGAAAATATTCCTCTGTAATGCTCAGCAGCTCCTGCAGATCCACTGAAGGGCTGGGGAAAGGGGCAACATGCATTTACCTACAGGAATTTCTGAGGGATTTGTCAGTCCTGCAGGAGTCAAATCCGGGGTCTGGGGACTGGGTCGGTACCACCTCCTGGTGGTGATGTGCACTGTGCCCCTGTGTGAACATCATGTGTGTAGCCATCACAATGTTGCTTTATCCTACCTGTTAAAACTGCATGCCCAAAGCGCTGATTCCGGCATTTCTGGACTCCATCACTAGATGGGGACATGCTCACACACACCGAGTCCTCCCTCCATTTGTCTTCACTTTTTTAAAAAAAAAAACTTCAGTGTAAAATAATAGCAAATAGCGTCAGAGCATATGCTTTACCCTCTGCTTATGGACATACAGCATTGCCATCCACACACGGTTCTGCTCAGGACAATTTGGTGTTCAATCAACTTTTAATAAGGCATTACTTTTGTTCATAAGGTTTCTGTAAGAATTACTGCCGTAACTCTAGACATGAAGACAAATAAAGACTAATATGATTGATCTCTGTGCATAATTGGGAATGTTACTGTCAGTAGCCAATGGTGCACTCAAAATTAATGTCTGTTTGTGCACTTGCTAGGAACAAATTGCCACCACATGTTTTGAAGTTTAAAACTGAGGTACCATTTGGTTGTGAATACAACCAGTCTCCCTTTCTCCTCCCTGTTTTTCCTGAGCAGGCAACAGGGCTCATTTCCTTCCTTAAAACATTTGTCAGTAGTTGCAGCCCAAAGGCCCAGAAATTGCACTTCTGAGGAAGGTCTGGTGGCCTGGACGAGGAGTGTGCGCTCCCCGGAGGACACAGACAATCTCCATTCCAGTCTTTCGTTGAGTATTCATGGAGATGTCCACTGAGATGTGCGGGGCTAAGGACAGCAGCTGCACCCTTGCATCAAGCAGTGCTTGTGGTGTGTACGAAGATGGGAGCTGGAGAAGAGCTAACATGCATGAGACACCTAACGTGGTAGAAAGCAGAAACTGCAATGCAAGGAGCAGACCCCATCCCATTCCCTAAGGAAGGTCCTGAGCTGCTGAAGCTTACGGATTCCTTTGCTTGCAGGAGAGAGCAGGCATCCAGGAGCCAGCACAGCTCAGCCATATCTGGTGGGGACTGGACACATGGTGGTGTGGGGTGTATGGCCACATACCGCCTGATGGTGCAAGTTTGCCTTTACCACATGTCTGGGGCCCTGCAGCCCCTGGTAGGGTCTAGGCCATGCATGCATGAGGAGAAACCCCACTGGAGAGGGTTTCATGTCAGCGTAGAACAGAAAGAGGCTAAGCTCAGAACACTACTCTTTAGGAAATTTCAAAGAGGCTGATTTGAGGCATCTTCCTCCATTCCTGCCTCCTTCACATACCCCCTGTCCCCTTTGCTCCTTCGGCAAGGCTGAAATATGAAGTCTTTTGCTGGGAACCCAGCAGAGCTCTGATGACAGGTACAGAGATAAGCACTGGAATATGGTTCTGCACCCCACGTATCACGAATATCACAACATAACAATCGATAGCTACCACAGCTGAGCAGACACGGCTGGCAGCAACATAACTGGCAATGGGCTGCACTTGGCCTTATTCAGCTGGTGACGGACCTGTGTTGTCCTGGAGTCTTGGAGCACGTATGTGCGTGTGTGTGAGAGCTTTCTGAACTCCCATCAGCACTCTCATCGACACTGGATGCTATTTAGCTGTCCAGTGCTGTTTTATGCCTAGGCGTTGGATGCCTAGCTGGTTGCTCATCCCTCACACCACCTCATAAAAATTCTTCGTTACAAAGAGCTGCTTTCTAATCCAGCTACTTTTTAATCAAAGGCATCTTGTTCTGGGCTCCCTGTGGCTTGCAGTTTCTATTCCACGTTCCTCTTGAGAATACTCCCTGATCTTAAAAGTATTCTCTTCCCCTCTTCCCCCCTTTTCTTTACTTAATTAACTTTTGCTCACTAAATATTTGCAGAGGTTTGCGTTGCGTAGCAAATTGGACCTGCTTTGCTCAGCTTTCTCATAAAGTCAGATGCACTCCGCGCTGCTCCAGCTCCAAGCAAAACTGGGGCTCTGGTTGTACCCCACACACACACTTATCGGCCTCTTTGGCAGGTGTGGGCATTTCCACGGATCTCTTCTGTTTCTTCACAATGACCCGGATCCAGCACTGTGCAAACTGTATGTGAGGAAGGTAGCAAAGAGCAATGGGCAAGGCAAGGAGCAGCGGAGAAGCAGGTTTTATGTTACAGAAAACAAGACCCAAGAGGCTGTGAAGGCAAGGGCTGCTGCCAGCGTGGCAGGGGAAGGAAATAGTTCCCAGCCAGTATTCAACTCTGGCAGATCATACTTTGACAGCTATGGCCTGGACTTGGGGCTGCTTAGTGGTTTTTTGGGGTAGTGAAAGCCTACGGAAGTGTGTGAATCACACTGGGCCAAAACATTTGGTTAGCTGAAGACACTGCTCATGATTTTTGTAACTGTATTTCCTTCTGTATCCCCACAGACATCTCAGACGGTGCGTGACAATGCCAGCCGGCCTGGAGAAAGCTT
Source organism: Penelope pileata (assembly GCA_013396635.1). Taxonomy (NCBI): domain Eukaryota; kingdom Metazoa; phylum Chordata; class Aves; order Galliformes; family Cracidae; genus Penelope; species Penelope pileata. Next base: position 884,522 of record WBMW01004208.1, read on the forward strand.
GTCACCGGTGCATATCCAGAATTGCCAGCAATGGTAAGGCAGCTCTGGGAGCAATCTCCCTCTGTATGTAAACAGTCCCATAGCTAATACAGACAGGTATAGAATGAAATCAAGGTGACACCAGGTCCTACCTGAAATTTCCTTTTCTCCCTACCTGTTTTCTTTCCTAGATGATTTTATGTGCCAATAGAGCACCCAACAGTAGTTGTACCTACCTCTGCCATATCATTTGGATTAGAGCAGATTTAGCAGGAGGCTGAAAATCAATATTTTTAAAGCTCCCTCTGACTGTATCTCCTTTTTACTCTGTGTTGTAAGAGCTTTTGCTTTCACTTTTAAGCAATAGCAGTTTCTAATTCCGCTCAAGAAAACTCCTTACCATACTCAACCATTCACCTCAACTGATACTTCACCCACACAAACGACCGCAGTTGTCAGCCCATGGCTGTCACCTCAGGGCCTTCTGTCTTAAAGCCTTTGGCTTCGCTTGAACAGCTCTCAAAGTTTAGAATAAACTTTAATGATTAAGCCATGGAGCTCCTTGCTGCCTTGCAGTCCTTCAGACAAAGCGGCAGTGATGACTTCCAAATTCATTTTAGCATGACCAGCTCTGGAAGAGCAAAACTCAGCAAAGCAGCTGGGGCTGCTCTGGGGTCTGGTGCTGGAGGAGCAGCAGGGAAGAGACCAGGGGTGCACAGAACAGAAAGGCAAAAGCAGTGTGATCTCTGATTTTTGCTACCGGTTAGAAGCAAAATGTCATTGCTCCCTGCTGGTATTATATTGCCACCAGGGCTTTCATGATGGCTGAGAAAACAAAAGATCTTTCTGAAAGTTTTTTGAAAGAATGGGATTAGTTCTGATCTCATCTCTACTCCCTTACCTCAGGAGCACCCTCTTGGAGACACATAAAGTCCCCATGTGTAAGGCAACTCAGAAATACCATCCCAAGAAACGGTCATCTTTAGCTTTTCTTTATATTTAAGTTCATAATCAACTCAGCATTAGCTATGGATCAGCTAGTGCATCCCAAACTGATTTTCTGTTTGTTAAAATGCAAACCCCTCTGAAGTGCACTGATGCTTAATTTCGTATTTTCTCATCATTCTGTGTATATTTTTCAAACTGTGTTTCAGCACAGCCCCATATTGCACCTATGGTCTCTTGATATTTAAATGGCTCTGAAGAGTCAACCTACTTGTGCAGCATCATTCAAATTCTTTTCATTCTTCATACCGCAGTTTAAGTTCAGAACATTAGGGCAGTGTTAAATAACTGACTGAAAAAAAAGAAGGCGAATTCACTGTGCTGGGTCTATTGCAAAGCAAATTGGTGGCTTTGCATGTAATGCCTACATTCTACCCAAAAAGTGCACCTGGAAGTTAATCACAAGGGGCCAAATCCAGAACCAAAGCCATGGCATAGTTGTACTTCAGTAGCTAGGGACACAGCATAAAATTCAGACAAGCTGTTCTGCAATATTGCCTAACCCCCAAAGTACCCATAATCTTTATGTATACATCCTTGCTTGAAGGTTCCCAGGTTCCCAGACTACTGGCACATCCTTCTTCTAAACTGGTGGCTTTGCACTGGGCCTGGAGACTTCCTCAAATGCCTCTAAATACTGTAGAGGTTTCCTGCAAATATGATGAAGAAATAAAAAGTGGATGAAGATACCTGCTACACGTATGCACTCTGTTACACAGCTAGTTTCCACATTGCCCTACAGCACACTGTGACACTGCTTTCTAAGTGAGTGCTTCCCACATACAGGCGTGCAGCACCCTCCAACAGTGCCATAATGCACTTCCAAAATGAGCAGCCCACCTCTCAGAAGGGCGCTCAACATGAGGTCTGGGTTAACAATGGATGATGGCTCCTTCATTCCTATTTCAGATCCTCTGTGATGCTGATCACAGCATCATAGAATATCCCCAGTTGGAAGGGACACAAAAGGGTCATTGAGACCAAACCCTGGCTCCACACAGTACCACCCAAAATTCAAACCTCATGTCTGAGAGCAGTGTTCAAACACTTCTTCAACTCTGGCAGCTTAGGGCCATGACCATTGCCCTGGGGCAGCCTGTTCCAGGGCCCCACCACCCTTCAGTGAGGAACCTTTCCCTAACACCCAGACTGACCTTCCCCTGACACAGCTCCATGCTGTTCCCTCGGGCCCTGTCGCTGTCACCAGAGAGCAGAGATCAGCACTGCCCCTTCATGAGGAAGCTGTAGGCCACCATGAGGCCTCCCCTCAGCCTCCTCTGCTCTGGGCTGAACAATCCAAGGGATCTCAGCAGCTCCTCATGTCTTGCCCTCCAGACCCTTCATCATCTTCATAGCCTTCCTTTGGATGTTCTCAACTGTCCGTCTTATATTGCGGTGCCCAAAGCTGCACACAGTGCTCGAGGTGAGGCTGCTCCAGCATGGAGTCATCTCAGAGGCTGCCACGTGCATTCACCTCAAGATGTGACCCATCCCAGGTCCCAGGCCAAGCGACCCAAATTGGCTGACATCCACATTGCTACGAGTCAGCCCCTTTCAAAGCAGAGTCCCTGTGGGGTGTCAGAAAGGAGTACTGTGAATTTACACCGAGACCTTTGCTCCTCAGCTTGCTCATGAAGACAAACCCTGGGGTAAATGCAAAATTTGCTTGGAAGCTGGTAGCACCTCATAAAAAAAAACAATTCCTTCATTTTTTATCAGAATATAGACTCACAGCAAAAACTTGGCAAGCCATAGAGCAAACAGTGTTTGGGAGTGATGGCTAAAGTACCCACCACCTCATTTATTATTGTATTTGTTGTCAGAGAGCTTGTCACACAGTCTACTGAGTAGGTTGCACTGCTGCCATATTAGCATGCCACCTAAGATGTGGGCAGGTTCAGATTTACCGTCATAAATCACTTCAGATCAGAAGAGAGACCATGCCACTCAGCCCTGGAGTCAGTGGTGATTTCAAGCTCGTTTACTTCTGTGCAGTGGAAGAACGTGGGGAGCTCTGGCAGGAGGCTGAAAGCTCAGCTAAACTGTGGGTTTATGGCACTGAAATGTCCTGCTGGGCAGGAGGCAGAGACTGCACCGCCCTGCTGATTTTCCTGCCCACAGATTTCACGGAATGTACAAGATGGAAAGCTATTTCCTCTTGTCTTTCTCTGTGGCGATTGCACATTAGGACTCACTCACTGATGCCTCCCAAAGCAGGGCCTTGCTCATGCCAAACACAAAATGGCTGCCCCGGCAGCGGTTCTGCTGCCTGCTGCCCTGACACCAGCTCCTCAGAGCAGAAGCTCTTCAGATGTTCTGCTGAGCCATGCCTGGGAGCATTTCCCTCACCCAGTTGTCGTTTTAGAGACTACCAGTCTTTCCTTGCCACTTGTTCTAGGAGAAGGCCCAGGGGTCCTCTGACCAGCTGGTGTGGTGATATCACCGACTCAGAACTACCAACAGCCGCATGTGTGGAACTGCACAGGCAGCAGCTCCCTCTCTGCAGAGCTGCCTTGTTACCTTGCGGCAAACAGCATTTTATCGAGCAATTCGTCTTCAGACCAGACTGGGGCAGCACAGCCNCGGCGCGGAGCCCTGACAGTTGTGTAGTCAATTGTTGAGAGTCTCACTTTGTTGAACAGGGAGCTGGAAGCCTTCCCAGACGATGCATCTGCCCCTCCAATTCCAGACCTAAGAGGCTGAAGCTGAATGGGAGGATAATGAGTAAATACATTCCCAGTGACTGCTCTGGGAGGAGAATTAATGAACCATTATCTTTTACTCTTGAGCTGCGAGTGGTCCCTACCTCCCATTTATCTCCTCCAAAATAAAGCTTTTGGGTAGATGCTAGAGGTACATGAGCAAACCCGGACACCTGTGTGCCAGATGTGCAGTCCCACATAAACAGGGGTCTTGCAGAGCCTCTCAGGGCTCACCACAGCATCCCTCCTCACAGGTCGATGTGCTGCCCAATGAAGGAATGACACAGTGCCACCTCCGACTTGTTTCTGCAGGAACAGGAGGAGGAGATAACTCTGCTCTGAGAGCTGCAGACAGCTCTGTGATGACAGGACTTAGGGCAACATTGGGCAACTCCTGCTCACCTCAGGTGCATTCATTTGGCTGCTAGGTGCATGTGTTCAGATGGGCAACTGCTTGCTGGTGATGTGCATGGGTGTATTTAGAGTTCAACTCAACAACACTGCTCCAAACTGTGAAAATAATAGTCCAGATAATGTAACAGCAAGAAGATCTAGCATGAAATGGGACATTTGGTGAAAAGGGAGGCTCTGGGCTGTCAATGTTTGAAAGAACTTAGTCAAGTGTAGGATACCACTCAGGCAGAGGAGGAATTTCTGCCCTGTGCAGAATTCAAGCGATGGGAGAGCCAGGGCAAGAATGTATGCATGAGACTGACCAACAGAGAGAGGAGGAGGGATGACACGAAGGAACAGAAGTGCTTTCTTCAGCTCAAAATACCTTCAGTCTCCACCAATTCATAGAGATAATAAACATGCTGCTTCTGAGGAAGAAAGATGACCCTCAGGCACAGAAGTATGAGCCCTGAGCTCCCTGCTGAGGAAACACAAGCAGCGTGTGTGTGGGGGGGTGTTCCCATGAAAAGCGGCTGCGAGGCAGAAAATCTGAATTTTGACGATGCCACGATGTGCTCTGTCTCAGTTTCTCCTTCTGGAAAATGGAGGCAGTGCTGTTTCCCCTTCCCTACGAGCACTCTGGCAGCGATGCTTTGGCAGCATGGTGCAGCCACCCTGCACAGCACTGCACGGCGTCAGGGCACAGGCAGTGTCCGCTCTTGTGTGGCACAAAGGGAGCAAACGGTTTGGCAGAGGCTGCAGTTCTGGGACATGAGCTCTGATTTTTTCACAAGCTTCCAAAGAGGCATCCTACTCTTTTCTCAGCCCTTCTGCAACCTTTGCCTACTTCCACAATCTACGCTTATCGCACTTGGTTTCCTTGGGCAGCTATCTGCAGATTGAGCCCTGTGCAGAAGTGCTCTGCAGGGATGCTCACCGCAGAATTTCCTCATTATGCTTCACCCTCATTTTTTGGAGCAGCATCTTACTTTAATATTGCAAAGTGCCCATGAATAGGCACAAAGGTGACAGCTCTTGCAGAAGACAGGCTGCTCACACTCTCATTGACACTATTATTTCTGGTTTTCTGCAAAGGTAAGCACTCATCCTCCACAGCACCAGACTGTGCTGGGAAAGCACCGGGGCTCAGAAACAACAGCAGCTCTCTGAGCAATAAGCGAGCACCACAGACACACTCATCCAAGGGAAGAGTTTATGTGCACCCCTACAGCATCCCTTCATGGAGCCAGAGCTCATCTCTCCCAGTGACAAGTCGGTCCCTGCAGCAGGGCTGCTGCCTTTGTGCCCACGTGACGGGCTGGGTCAGGGAGCCAGACCAAACACTTCATTTCTGCAATAAAGACCGTTTATTTAGCTATCAGGGAGAGCCGAGTGTAATGGCATTACAGCTGCTATTTGCTTCACAAACAGACACGGCTCATCAGTTGCCATGGATTAGCTCATGCGAGTTACTTGTTATCGCAGTCACCTGGTGGTGTCTGAAGCTGGTGCAGGGTAAGGCAGCTTTTGCAGCCAGACATCTAGAAGTAGTAGCAACAAAAGCTCTTTGTGTCTCTTGTTGTTTTATTACTGATGTAAGGACTAAAATGTATTAATTAAAAAACGGAAGCTTGAGCTCTGGGAGGGCAACAAGCCTCTTGCTAGTCTCATCATCTCAGATGCTGCACAATGAACACAATATTCCCCCTGCATCAGATGCACTGTAAAGCACAGGGTGGAACTTGTATTCTGCAAACTTCTACCAGCCCCAATAACATTGTCTTTATTCTCTCTCTTTCTCTCTCTCTCTCTCTCTCTTTTTTTTCATTTCTTTTCCCATTCACAGCATGTTTCATATTTGGGCTCCTTGCTTTCCTCGCCTTACCACTGTCCATGACTTTTACAGGTAAGTTGACTACTAAAGCACTTGAACAATTTGAATTTCCTGACACTGTGTGACAGGTTAATGCATCTTGTGGGAAAAAGGAGTTGGAAACTTTGAAGTTTCCAACTGTTAAATCTTATGTGTTGGTAATTAAGCTTCAGACATAGAAGCACAGCCCACACTGTACGGAGGGGAGCAAGCAGTTTTTGAATTCCGATCCTGCTTGTCTCAAATACACCTCCAGTGTGGGTCACTTCAGCACGAGCCATGAGTCAGGACATCGGAGGCCTTATTGACACATTTTTTGAATCTAATAGGGACTGATTTTCTCTGTATTTAATCACAACTCTTATTTGGAGGGCATCTGAACACTTTCCATTATTGGGTTGGTCCAGATGACCTCTAGAGGTCCCTTCCAACCTAAATCACTCCGTGACTTCTTTTCACCATGAAGTTGCTGACATGTCCTGTGTCTCAGACCTATTTTAATTCACTTTTTTATTGGCGTGTTTACTTCAGCTCAATTGCTGCTTAGGCGACCAGCACCTGGCAAAGGGCTGTGGGTGTTTCGGCTCTGTCTGGGGGAGGAAGCTCAGCATCCGACACATGAGAAGATTTCATTAATCAGGCTCCCGCTGTATTAACTGCTCTGCAAAAACCCTGGAAGCACAGGGCTGGGAGGGAAGAAAAGACTGTCTGGTCTGCTATTTCTCTGCCTTTTTGAAAGCAAGACCTGTTTTTTGGCTCATCTGTCTTTTTATAACCACCCAAAGGCTGGCTTTGCAAGTAGCATTAGAGATCAAATATCTAAGAAAGGAAAGGAAAACACTTTGAGCTGCAGAATTTGGTACATTTTTAAACTGTATAAGGCTCTTTTTTTTCCCCTAAGCATCAGTTTTCTCTTATCATTAATACAGATTTTTTTTTCAAGTGCATTTTCTAGCACATTTTCTAACACTTCATTGCTTCCCTTGGGCCTTGCACACCCCCCACAGTGGCCGTGACCCCACCTGAGGCCTGCTGGCAGAGGCACTGGCCTGCTCCCCTTTCAGACCAGCTCGCATTCTCTGGTCACTCCTGGCAGATGTGGGGCTTCCCTTTACTCAAGAAAATTCCACAGTTTCCCAAGGAGCCTATTTTAGCATTTTATTGCTCTTTCAGACAAAATATTTATCTCCATATCCCATCTAAATTTTCCCTATGGCAAATGAAATAGAGTACAGCCTGTCCCACGCACTATGGTCCCTGTCCTACCCAAGAGAAGCTTTGAAATATTTGAAGGTTCCTATTGTAACTCCACTCCATCTTTTTTCCAGAGATCTCAAAAACCCAATTCTTCCAACCTGACCTCACAGGTCACTTTTTCTATAACTTTCCTGCACTTTTGTCTCCCTCCTTTGGCCTCTGGCCAGCGTAAGTTATTTTTTCTCCCCTCAAAAATATGACAGAATACAAGATTCAGCTGAGACCTGAGGAACGAGCGGCACAGAATCATTAGCTCCTCTGTTTAACATGCAGGATTCCTGTAAATGCACCTCCGAATGAAAGATGCTCTCTGTACCAACTCACTGGCTCCCATTTCATTTATGGTGCATTGCAAGCCCAGATGGTTTTTGGCAGTGCTGCCCCCTAAGAGACATTTCTCATTTCTTATTTACATTTACCTTTTCTCTCTTAGACATAGTGCTCAACTTTATCCGATGTAATCTCATAGATTTTGGATGTCTTTTTTCCAAAGTATCCAGATCACTTTAAGTCTTGTCCTCAAGAGCACTAACAATCATTCCAGCTTGGTGTCCTTGAGAAACTGTTCACTTTCTGCCTTGTTATTAATGAATGACGGCGCAAATGAGCTCTACACGCAGTTGTTCTGGGCAGGATAAATCGCACCTAGATCTGGACTGAACACATCTGTAGCCAAGCTCAGTATCGTGTGTTGCCCTTGCAGCCAATTAAGGGAAACGGGCATTTCTAACAGTGAAAGTCCCATGGCCTTCTTCAGATGTCTGCACTAGGATGGGATTACTTTTAAGGGACTCTGGACAACCAGCCCAACTGCAGGCGTCTATATTTGGTCAGAAATGTGAAAAAATGTGTTCAGCTAAAGGCCAGTGTTGCTTCCTTTATCTGGGGCCTTCTAAGTATCAGAGATGACTGTGGTAGGACTCTGATTAGGGACTCCTAATTAGGAATTAGGGAGTTCTAATTAGGGATTAAGGAGCAATTAGGAACTAGGGAGATGGGCTGAACTGTTCCATCTCAACACTCAGGCTCTTACGCTTATCCATGACTTAAAATTGCTATTCATCCCGTAAGAGGATTTTAGCTTTAGCTTTTCCCCAGGCTGAATATGCCTGGGCTGTGGAATAGGGGCGGGAAGGTTTAATTTCAAGTGAGGTACAGCTCATGTGCATGCTGACAGCTTGCCTTCTGGAAATGAATCCACAGCTGGAATCTGACCGCTTTTAAATACCATTTCTTAGGAAGATTTCATAATATCTTGATGATCAATGAGAAACGTAAAGCGTATGGTAAGATATTAGCCTGGAGCTGTGGGTATCTTCTCCACCAGATATAGAGCCCTTTTTTTCCCACAACTCACTGAAATTAAGGGATGATGTCACTGTAATATAGTGTTGTCAGAGGCTATCGGTTTCCCACAGCTACATATCTGCAAAGGTATTTCTAGAAAAATTAAATGTCAAGGAAAATGCAGATATTTATTATCCAAGCAAAAGCCTCTGATTTTTTGATAACAGTATGTTTACACAATCTCAGAGAATAACTTGTCGATGTGCCGCCAGTCATTTTGGCTCTTGCTTTCTGCAGAGGAAAACCATGAGATATTTTCAGATGTTAACAAACAAATTATACTAGTATTAGTTAAAACACAGAGATAAATAAGTGGTAGCCCTGATAACAATTACACACTAACAATATACATTTTAAAATGTTGCTAGTACTGTACATCACGGTATAAGTCAAGATAGATGAAAAGAAGTCAGTAAACTTTCCAGGCTCCAGATCTGTGACATCACTTAAGCCATGGGTTGTTTAGTAAATTCTTAACTCTAACTGGTAGAGATGATGCATTTTTCACTAAACACTCGAAACATAAAGACAGCAATGGAAGGACCTCCTAGACTTTTCAGGAGATTTTTTTTAGTTTCCCAGGCAGCGAAGGATTGCTCCCAGTAACACATTCTTGTGTGTTGTCCAGACTGCTTGTGCATGCAGTGCTCCTCGGGGGCAGCTAAATCACATTTGAAAGACAATGACAATGACATCATTGTCTAAGTTCTCCCCTGTTCAAATTTAACAAAGTACTACTCCCTGTGATCATACCTACAGCAGATTAAGTAATTCCTTAACTCTCAAGTGCTCCCAACAGTCATCTGAAGACTGCTCTGATGCTCTGTGTTTAGCAGGTCTTATTCTTTAACAGTTGTTGTTAACACAATCCTTCCTTGCATTTTGTTCCTTCGGCCATTCATCATTTCTGCGAGTTTCTTCTGATTTGCAGATATGCTTTCTGACAAAACAGTGCCCAAGGTCCTTACTTTGGGATAAACACACTGCAGAACCCAGATCCTAGGGCAAAGCCCTCAGCCCAGAGCCTGTCAGCAAGCTGGGCCACATGATGTGATGGAGGCTGCAATCATCCTCTAGGAACAACTGAAAATGGCCTGGTGTGTTGTGTGCTCTGCCTCTGCTGGGGAGAACGTGGGGAGCAGGCAGTAGACATCAGATTCACCCTACTTTAGAATCACAGAATCATTCTGGATGGAAAAGGCCTTCGAGATCATCAAGTCCAACCGTCAACCTGACATCTGAGCCCCATCACTAAACCATTCCCCTCAGTGCCACGAAGCAGTCCACCTTTGCTATAAGGTACGTTGGAGCCATTTTCAGCTGCCTGAGAAGAGCAAAGCAGCATAATAAGGCCAAGGCCCTGTGCCAGGGCAGGCTGCTGGGAACACTGGACTCAAAGCAGAGCATTGATCTCTCATGGTCCATCTACCCCATCACTAAAAGCCAAAGGAGAACACAGCTGGTGCTCACAGAAAGGAAGCATTGATGCTCTCCTGCTGGCCTTGGTGCTCCCACAGAAACCACACACATGTTGTGTGTGAATTGATCAGCACATGATGCACGTACTCAGATTTCTCTGTAACAAGTGTCGGTGTCCATCTGCCAACAGTAGGCCCGTATTTCCTATTCACCCACGGTGCTGTATTTTTGAAGTTACAACTGTACTACTTCGTTTCACCTCCTCTTTTGCTGTCATATCTGCCTGGAATATTCTGCCCGAAACTACAGAGTACCACTGCCTGTCATTCAAATTGTTCCCAAGACTGACTGCTGTCATGTTACATATATGAAAGGATTCCATAACAGATTGGTCTGGGAAGCAGAATGCTAGCACTATGAAAAAAACTGGCATGTTTTCTTGATTTTTTTTCCTTCTCAAATCAAAATCTCAGTAGTACACTGGAGAAAGCAATTGCCTAGTTTCCTAAACTGAAGTATATTCCCTGAGATCCCTGGCCAGCTGCTTCTGAGGCAGGCTATTACAGGGCCAAGGACTCTGGAAACACTGGCAGCAGCTTTCTCAAGGATTTCCCTGTTGCTCACCTCTTCAAAGTCGGGAAGCTGAACAGATTTCAGTATTTGATAGTGGCAAAATGGACAAAAAATTGCAGCCTCAGGAATAGCAGACAAAAAAAGGAGAGTCCAAGTCCAGCCCTTTTCGATTTCAAGAAGCCTGGTAATAAATATTTAGTCTAGAAGAATCCACTGGATTCCATAGCAGATCACTGCATACTATGACCATTGTGAGATTTATAGCAAGCAATCACAATCCAGGATACCTACATTACGCTATGCAAGGAGTATGCACAAGGTTTAGCACACCAGCAATGTTCTGGACCAGCAATAGCAGTGGATCTGGTGGGCAAATCAACAAGCTGAAGAGGACGACAGCTACAGAAGAAGGCAGAAAACAAAACAAACAAACCAATCAAAAAAAGAAAACCCAACCCCTCAGAACACTGACACCTCTTTCCTCATCCCAAACCTCCTTTTTGGTGTAGTTCTGAACATGAACCCACGATGTTCCACCCGAGCACTAAGACCAGCATATTGCTTTAAGCATTCTGCATCTAGATAACAACCAATTGTTGAGAGAAAAGTAAAATTTTTGCTAGAAAAAGAGTTTTACAGCAACTAAAAAACAGAAAATCCTTTCTGGCCCCTTCAACTGATCACTAGAAGTGTTGAAATATGGCATCAATGACAAAAAAATTATAGGGTAAGGAACAGTTTAAAATTGTTTAAAGATGCCAGTGGGTAGGAGACTTGGGCAAATGATTCATCTCAGCTAACTTTAGGTATTTACAGCTGGCTGTCTAGATTCCTTGTATAGCTGCAGAGAGAAAGAGGCACTTTCAGGGCACAACTCATCTGACCTATTTTAAATGCCTATCTTAGGATGAGATGTATTGAATTTTAGAAGTGTCTATTTCTCCCTATTGACAATAAAGGCAGTCTAGGAAACTAGTTCAGATATAGATGCCTGCATTGCAGACATCTAAATTTGGACAGATGAGTCTCACTGCCACAGACCTGTATCACAAGCTTCAGTGTCTAATGCCAGCAACATCCTTACACTGCCATACATTCCCTTCCCTAAAACTTACTCAGCTTTCTCTTTCCAGCAGTAGATCTGAGGGTTGCCAGGATCCCTGGCTCCATAACAACCAGTGCTTTTAGCCTCCAGTAACCAAACAGTCTGGAAACTTGAGCTTCCCTCATCCCCTATTAGCTGGCTGGGAAGCTAAAATGGTTCCAGGAGCTCCCACAGGTGCTGGTGCCCAAGCTTCAAGCTGTCTGACACAGGAACATGCTACAGTCCTGGAGCTAATCAGCAGAGGCCTGGGAGAAGCTTATCAGAATTTTTTTTTTTTTTCTTTTACAAATGGTGTTAATTTTCAACAAATTTTCTGATTCTGATGAAAGTTTCCTGACCAGCTCAGTCAATCATTCATTTAACAAAAACGCAGTGCCTGAAGTTAATGACCATGGCTCAAATCAGTAATACTGGAAGCCAGTGTTGTTACCATTGCTCTCCTCCTGCCTTTTGCTTGCTCACGGCCCTCACTCTAGTAGGGGGAGAGGCACACCCCATTTAATTCAGCCCCCATTTCAACAGACGATGGGTACATGTCTTGGGTCTAAGAGCTGCACTTCTCTTGCAGCATCTTTGGCTTCCACTGTACAGCTTGTTGCACTGTTTAATCACTTAAGAAAACAAATGTTAATTTTTGCTGTTCAGGAATGAAGTTCTTGGAAGATTGCCCAGTTCAGCCACTAATTCCATTATATCTGTTGGTGGGTGGCGTGATTGGCAGCTTAAAGGTAATGTGTCTTCTATGTGTGAAAAATATTTTGTGTGCCTAGACTTTGACTCGCTAGTTAAGACATAATGATGGCACCAGACAGCTATGTGCATGCAGTATGGAAGACAGCTATCTGGATTGAACTGTGCCTGTTCCAGCACTTATGGCACCCATCAGCCAAGTGAGATGCGAATGAGTTTTCTTCAGCATTGTCCCACACATTGTGGTGTGACTTTCTCCTACATCACAGCATCTGTGCTACCAACCCTATCAATAGAAATAACTACATAACATGGCTATGGGAAATGGGGTCTTATTTCCTCAAGCAGTCCTCCAAGCCTGCCAAGCCTTTCTCCATCATTTTCACAGATGCTTGCACATAGTGCTTCACAAGTTCGACTTACTCACACTCCAACCTGGCTAGAAGCAATGACCATGCAGTAGCATGGTTTTCAACCAAAGTAACTGTGCTCTTGCAGTGCAGTAGGGCCTATTCAATCTAGGCACAGTATATTCCAACCACAGCCACCTGTCTTCTAGTGGACTGTGCTCACTTAGAACACCCCACACCCGTGTCACATCATGGGCACTATAAAGCTGTAGCTCTGCAGTGACTCCAGGGCAACGGATGGCCCCACTCTGACAGGCCCCTTTGATAATGTTTCCAGCCCCTTTTCCTTGCCAGGATTGAAAGAAGCGGGAAACGATGTTCCTCTGAAGGTCTCTACATCCTTTGCACTCCTTCATAGTGGTAACCAAACTGCAGTACAGCACTGGGAAATGAATCATCCCTCTGAGGATCTTTGGTCAGTAAATAAGTAGATGGAGAAACAAGAAAGCACTTAATCTTGCTATATGAATTTGCTGTGCTGTGAGTTCTCCTGGCAAATGCTTAGTCATTCAATCGCACCATCGGACTTAACTATAATCAAATGTTCATTTACCAATGCTTTAGAAAAGATAAGATCAGAACTGAAAGGAAATTTTCAGGCTAATGAAATGAAGCATTCATAAAAAACGCCGACTATTTCTTAGCTGTTGCTGATTTGAAGTCAGTTTTTCTCACCCAAAGCAAGTGGGTCGGTTAGCATTTCTTCGGACATCAAATAATGGCTTGAATTAGGTTTCAGCTGACAGCAGGACAGCATATTTTGCAGCTTGGCAATATATCTGGTCAGAATTTGATTTGGCTGACTTTTGCCACCTCATAGTGCTTGATCTCTAGCTAAATTCCACAGCCTCAATTCTGCCCTGTTACACTTCTGGAACTACACTGACTGACACTGGCTTACAGGAGCATTTAGCTAGCTGGAAATCTGAGACTTAGAAGGTCAGAGAATAGGTATAGGATGAGGTCTTGAAAGAATACTGTCCTGTGATTGACATAATTTAATGACAGATCATTCTGGCTGTATGGATCTGTAGGTTTCTCTTCTGTTTCTTCAGCACCACTAGTCTTTTAAAAGGCTTTGGTAACCTATTGATGCTCACCAATGCAACCGAGTCATTTCACAGTGTCCAGAGAGCCCTGCTGAATCCATGTCTTGTTGCTCCATAAGCATATATTCTGCAGTTATAAATGTGAGCAACAGCCAGAATTTGCTTCAACCACAGCTTGGGAAAGTAATGCATAGAAGGATACAGCTTCCATGGATTGGTTAGATGCAGCTGAGATCTATAAATCCAGGTGGGAGGATTTCTGTCTTCCTCTGAACCAACGCCCATCTGCCAGTTAACCTCATCATTGAGCATGATGAGGCTTGAGCACAGGCATCTGCTATGTGCTGAGCTCACCTCATAGCTAATGAGCTTCATGGAGCTTAAGGTCCCCATGTGGAAACCTCAGACCCACTCGCCAGGTAGGTTTAACTCTCCTGTGTGTCATGAGCCCACCTAAAATAAATGTTCACCTGAGAAGAACATGCTCTGCTGCTCTGAACAAGCTAACCAGTTCCAAGTGCTCAGCTGTGACCCATCCCATCCGGTGGAAACACCATTCTTCTGCCTGTGTTTGTACTGGGACCTTCATCTCTGTTTCTCACAAACTTGTGCCAACATCTGGGCTAGGAAAACAGCTGGCTTTGCCAGCAAGTATTTAGTCATTTACACACAATTGAACAGTTCTACAAGGAAGAGCAAGATAATCCAGTTCTCAGCTGATTCAACTATATGGCAACAGAAAACAGCATGGGGAGATAAACCCACCCACTACAAGGCAGGAATTACTCTCTTCAGCTCATTTAGGAGTTACTCTAATCTGTTCTTAAAAATCTCCAGTGTGGGAACTGCTGCCATTTCCCCACATAATCTGTTCCCATGCCTTTCCTTTCTCCTGTTGGCAAGTTTTTTTCCCATGTCTGGCCTAAAGCTCACTAGTGAATACACTGTAGGGAAAAATGTACTCTTTTGCGGTGGGTTCTGCCTCATTTTTGGCTCCTCAGATTTCTCTTAACTCACTTTCCCACACTCAATTTTATTTTGGCCCAGAGGCTGGCAGTGGTCAGGATGTGTTCAGACTTTCCACAACCAATATACTTATTCCCTTTTCTCCCCCAATGGCTCCAGGTGACTCTGCTGCTGTACGACTCAACCAGGATGAGGCAGCTGCTTTCCAAGTCTGTTGTGATTGACGATGATGATGACGATGAATATCCCTGGAGGCAGAACGCTCACAAGTACTACATCCATCTAACCCTCAGCCTCTTCCTCTTTCTCTGGTTCATTCTTGGGAACTATTGGGTTTTTTCGGTGTACCTGCCAAACTTCATCCCACCTTTCCACCAGCCTCAGGATTACTGTGACAAAACCCTGTACATTTTTGCTGTTGGTGTTCTCATTATTAGCCATACTGTTCTCTTTCTCCTTATCTTTTGTAGCTGCTGCATATATTGTTTTTCCAGGCAAAGATACTCTTCTGAGGAAGACTAAATGCCGCAGAGATAAAGCTCCAGATGTTTGGGAAAGGGTGTACAATGAAGAAAAGGCAATAATTCACCCTTGTGTATATCTTTGTTGTACTATATATATGTATGTTAGCAGTCAACTGCAAGAGGAAATTGTAAAACACATTCCAGCGCCATTTGGAAATAGCTAAGCTGGAATACAGCATACTCAATGTAAAATTGCTGCTACAGATGCCAGGGTGCACTTTTGCTAACTTCTACATCCCTTTTTTAACTCTTGGATTTTCTATTTGGAGTGTCAAATTCTTCAGTAAGCTCTTGCAGATGGCAAACTCCTCTAAAACCAGGTCCCTTATGTTATTTCAGCAAATTACATCTTTGCCTGTAAAAGCAGCCAAACTATCCTCCTTACTGGGATCCAAACACCTCCATAGCCTTGCTGAGGTATGTTACTGCGCCTGCATTTAAGATGAAGGAGCCGAGGCACTAAAAGATAAAGGGCTGCATTCAGACCACCTTGCATGGTGCATGGACTTTGACAGTGACTTAGATGGTCACCAGAAAGCTACCCAGGCCACTGTCAGACCAGCCAGTAAGTAGCTGGGACAGCAGTATGAGCATGAATCAAAGGCAGCCTGAACATGGCTGCAATGTCTCTCCTGAACTTGGAATAGAAAGAATCTGTATCTACCTTTGGTGCTAAAATAGACAGCCTCAATGTATCCATATATATCCAATACGTCCAAACTGAGCCAAGGCCACCAGGAGATGAGCTACGGAGCAACAGATTAGCGCTTCAACCAGAGCTCAGTGCTCCCCAGCCTGGGGGGACTCCTATTTCTCCACTTTTTGTATAACATTAATTTGTCAGTAGCACACCAATACAAAGATGTTTGTCAAACAATGGTGATTAAGCCCACAGAAAAACCGATGATGCTACATTGGTATTTTAAATACAGAAAGTGGGGATAAGACATGGGCAGGGATGTGAGAACTTCAGGTGGACATGCTTACTACAGCAGCCCTCTGGTTGTGGTGTCAGTGTACATTTGATTTGTTTACCGTGGTGCTGTACTTATGGAAATCTATACTTCATGGACAGATGTAATGAATACAGCTTTTAAGCCAACAGCAGTGTCAGCTTCACAAGCACTGGCATGCACAGAGACAATTGTTTTGTGACATGTAATGGAATGAGCCCATACCCGTCCTGGTAGACTGTTTTTTATGTACTGATGAATGCAGTGTAAAAGTGCTCTTTCTGCTTTTGTCTTTATGCAGTTCTGTTAATACAGCCAAAGTGGAGGGGCTCTCCTCTACAGAACCATGAGGATAGCCTCAGGCACAGGAAGCAGATGTGAGTTTGGGGTATCTTTTCTGTTAGAAACCACACAACTGAAGCCTGTGTTTCAGAGAAACCATAACAGAGTCATAGGGCATTTGTGGAAGGGCAAGATCTGTTCAAGAACAATGACCACAGCTGAACAGGCTTTGCTCAACCACCCATCCTGGGACTGATGCTGAACAGCACAGCACCTGTGGCAATCACCTGTCTTCAGCCATGACCATTTATCTCAGGGCCACTGCAGAGATAACAAACAGTGCATTTGGTCCATAGAGATCTTAATTCAGGCCATGGCTTTAAGAATTATTTATTTCCAGAAAAATAACCTTAGAAAGAAGGTAGGAAAAAGGGTGAAAGAGGGAAGCATCAGTGTAGCGTTCCCTAGCTCTGCAGCAGTCACTCTGAAGGAGTCACAGTTAGGCTGGCCTCACTCAGAAATCCATGGAATGGGAATTCCTAACACTGCCAGCTGACCTGGGCTGTGCACAGCGGTGTGGGGAGAAATATGATCAATGGCAGCCCTTCCTTTTATCCATGGACCAAAGATTGTGCTGGGAAGAAATCCCAGGTTGTGTTTTTCCCATGAGCTGCTTTACTCCATGCTCTCTACTGCCTCTTTGAAAGTACTACACATTTCTGAAGGTACTACACATTTCTGAAACATAACAGTTGCCAGGGGTGGAATGCTAGAATTCCTCCTTCCCACCTCAAATATTTCAGTAGCTCAGTACCTGGGCTCCTGGATTTCAGGACAGGCAGATATTCAGTGCTCAGTTCTGAACCAAGTGATTTTACCTTCAGTGGAGATCATCTTTCATTCAGTAAGATGCCGAAGTGTTTAAGAAATCGCATCTCAGCAGGAATAACTCCATCCATCACTTGAATGTAACAAAGCAGCTGTTTAACATTACACAGGAACTTTAACAAAAAACATAAAAAAGAAAATTATACTCAGTTGATAATGCAAAGGAACTTTAACACTAAAGTAGCTATACACATACCATCCATTGGACTCCAATAAAAACTTCCCTGATCTTGCAAAATGCTGCTAGGATCACTCTTGATCACAGAGAATTATGGGCTCATCAGAACTGACCCCAGTGCCACTGCACATCCAGCAATCTTGCAGCCTGTGACAACATGTGCACTCCTATCTCAGTAAATATAAGGTGATTTCAGTTCAGCCCTCAAAAAAAGAGATTTAAGCAAAGTCCCATGGCCTTGTGTTTTCTGCATGCCTGTGTGAGGGCAGTTAGAGCAGCTGAGCAGATGAGCAATAGTTTCTGAAACACCAGTGATACAACAGGGAGCCTGAGGCCTGTGTCTCATTCTGGGGAGACTGAGACTGAATGATTCTCTGCAGTCTGCTATGGAAACTTAATTCTTTAGGTATGAGAACCCAGTGCATTCATTTTCTTCATGGGAAATTGCTGCCAAATCACGCCAGCGTTCAGCACGTGGTTGACTCAAGGTATTAAGGAAGCTAAGGGCAGCTGTAAAATACTTTTAAGATCTACAGAGTACACAGGAACCTTTGTTAAGACTGAGAGAAGAAAATTCTGGATTGACGGTATCTTTACCTTTATTTGTGTACATGAGTAAGCTGCGACACCGCCACTGCCTTCTTCAGCAGGATAGAATTATGCAGCTGTGGAGCAGGGACACCTGGTTTGGAGCATGTGATTAAATACAACTGAGTTACAGTGGCTTAGTGAGTTGCCACCATTCTCCTGGTCCAGGAGCATACGTTCTTGGGTTGCTCCAACTGTTACATTGCACTCAGCTTAAACTCAAATGAAGGTGATTTAATTGAAGGCATTTTATCTCACTTTGGGGTAAGGTAGGAACATCTGCATGGTCTTCAGCACCTTATCTTGCACACAGCAACTTCTTAAACTGCCACAGACTGATGGTGTCCCATGCACAGAAATACTTAGTCCTTGGAGGAATAAATACATTCCCTCAGCAAACTGCTGTGGGGGAACTAAACCATTACAGCCCAAAAGCTGAGAGGCTGAAAATACAATCTACACCTCGGTATGAAAATGTTTCACATTTTCCCAGTAGATTAAAATTACAAATTGAAAAATACCTTTTTTTTCTTCCCTAGAGTTATATAAATGGCTTTGGGAAAATTGAACAAAATACACCCTTAAACCAATTATTATGAACTCAGAAATGTACTGACTACAATGGAGGAAATCACTTGTAACCATTCTAGTTAAATCATCTCCCCTCCTTGAGAAACAAAGCTATTTTTCTAGCATTAAAAGGAAAAAAAAAACACAGTTTCAATGGATTAGATGATTAGATAGCCTGTGCTCTGCTAGTTGCGGGTTCTATGGAAATCTAACAATATAAACACACAAAGACATTTCAGCTTGCACAGAGACTACAGACATACACATACCATGAATGCAATGGTAGCAGACATGAAATATATGACACTTATTACATTTTGTTGTCCACAGTGTACTTCTCCTCCCTCCACTCCACCCTCTTTGGCAATAGGCATAATAATCCAAACCTCTGGGGAGCAGCTTCCCATAGCTATTTCAAAAGCAGCAGTCAGATAGGTAAATGTTTCACTCCTTCATTTCAAATGTTGAACACAGACAGCTCTGGAGTCCCACCTGCTGACCCAAAGGGGAAGGGAAGAGGGGCATCAGACATGTCACAGACCTCATCTCTTCTGGAGCAAAACTGGGAACTCTACTGTTGGGAAAGAGAAGTAGGAGCTCTTACACAAGGCAACTGCTCTGAGCTTTACGAGGTCCCAAGACACCAAACTTTAAAACTAAAAGGTGACTGTGAAGAAAAAAGGAAAAAAAAGTAGCAGAGGCTATTGCAGTTTACTTCAACAGCTGTTTTAAATGTCCCAAATCCAAAAAAGTGAGCCGTCTGTGTAAATGAATCTAAATGTTTTGACTTTACAGGCAAAGGGCTACAATCTTAAACCACTGCTAATTTCTATACATTGTACAACATTTTAACAGATTAGTTTCTGTAAGCTATCTTGAACCTTATCTCTGATTGTAACTGTTCATCTTCCCCAAATTCTAGTTGATAGGGACACAGCGAGGACCCATCTGTGTTCTCCATATAGTACAGACAGGATCATTACATCAGGAATGTAATCTGAAATTGCTGCTTCTTGGCTTACGTTTCTTAGGGTTCCTGTTCACTACTGGAGTACAGGAAAGTCCCACAGATGCTACTCACAAGGGAGAAACACCACATTTTTAAGTATATTTAGAGGGGGAAAAAAAGGCTGAGAAGTATAATCTTACATTGCATACTACAAGAAAATAAAGTACAAGAAAACTGCTGAAAAGCACAGTTATATTGCAAGAACAGATTTTTGAGAAAGCTGCATGAAGTTCTGAGAAATCACGTTTTCAATGCTGAATTTCTATCAAATGTCTCATTGGAATAAAAATACAAGGAAGAAGATATTGACCAATGTAAGTGCACAAGCCTGCAAGATTCAAGGTTAAAAATGAAGGCACTTTAGTAATCATGCTAATTATAATCAACCCTGCTGCAATTTCACTAAGATGAATAGTTATATCAGAGGCTGATTTCATGTACAGCTTTTAATCTAAGCCACAATGACTCTTCTCTATGACCATTAATACCAAAGCAAAGGGGAAATCTGGGATACCTTTCCCCACGCTGCAAACTAACAGCTCAATATGAGAGGTACCCTGAGATGTAAACGATGGGCCTGTAGGCCAATGTGTATGAAAGGTTTTTATAATACAGTCCTCTGTATTTCCATATCAGTATTTCCACCTGTGTATCTTATGGATTTTACTCTCAGTCTTTTGGGGGAAAAAAAAAAAAAAAGCTTTTCAGTATCAAGCTGAAATGAGTATGGAGTGTGCAAACAGTGGATAAAAAAATCTACTATGCACATTTATTCACAAGTTCCTATAGAATCACAGAATGGCTTGGGTTGGGTTAGGGTCACCTAGTACTGACCCCCCTGCCATGGGCAGGACTGCCAACAGGGGTGCTACAGACAGCAACTTTTTACTATCACTGCTTATTTTTGCACATTATGCTGCTATTTTACTTCTGCATGGATTTCATGGAACCAAAGAGTGGTTGAGGCTGGAAGGAACCTCTCAGGTCACCTGGTCCAACCCCTCTGCTCAAACACAGCCACCACGAGCAGGCTGCCCAGGACCATGTCCAGGCAGCTTTGGAAGATATCTATGGAGGGAGACTCCACTACACATCACAGTTTCATAAATTTTATTTATTTTCAGAATATATCAGAAAAAGTGTTTATTAAATTTAATGGGCATTAAAAAAAAATTCCTCCAACAAACAGTGAAATAAGACTGAATAAATGAGTCTGACGGCTAATTGCAGGGGAGGGGGTGGCTGCACAGATATAAATGGATAAGTTTTTAGCATCTCTGTGGGCATGTGGGCTACTCACAGGCACAGAACTTCAGTTAATTCCTTTGGCAATTGAACACAGTGTACAGCAACCATATAAACTGAGGTGTTTCTACTGCCCTGCTAGTAGGTATCTCTCGGTGCATACATACTGCTAGATACCATCTGCAACTCAGTAACAGCTGTGCTAGAATAACCAACCGTAACAAGCTGGGAGATTTGCAGAAGAATAAAAATAAGGGAAAAGAATGCAGTATAGCAGAACTCACCTGAGTCAATAAGCCCCTGAGCATTCCTGCCCAGGAGACAGCAGAAAGAACAGTAAGATCAAGGAGAAGAGCAGCAGGAAGAAAAACAGGTAGCTGAAGAAAATATTAGCACAGATAACCACATTACTGCCCCAGGACAGCAACAGGCATGTATGCATTCGGGTATGTTGTGCACTGTAAGGACATGAAAGAGCCTTCGTCAGTCAGGGGAATCGTAAAATCGATGTTTTATTGACTAAAAAATTGATTTTCTGAGGTAAAAATCAACAGTAAAGTCCCAACTATTTTTTAATAGTTGCGTGCTAAAGCAGAGATTATCTAAATCTGCCGTTTCCCATCTGTTCTGTTCACTGTGGGAGGTCACCCAGCAGTTTCTCGCCTTTGCTAGGACATGCCCAGCACAAATGGTAAAATCTATAATTGCGATATGGCTGAGTAAGGGATTCCTCTTACTGTTCACCGAGCAGAGAGGGATGACTGAGCTGAACTGATGACATACGGGCACAGTTGCTTCTTGAGCACAACAGGGTATTTGGTCTGGAGAAAGCCTGCCTTCAATGGAAACAACCCTGCTGATGACAGCAGCTGGCAAACTTAGCAATGACATGGGTATAAAAGCATGCAAAAAAGAAAATATCCTGCTGCCCCTGAAAACAGTCAGCACTTTGACCCCTCCCTGGGTTCGGGACGAGCAGCTTTTTTTCTCCCTCCCCGCGAATAGGGAGTGCTTCAGTATGTGTCGCTGGGACCTCCAGGCCTGGATGTTCCTCTTCAACAACTCACAGGCCCCCTGCTCCAGCCAGGCAGAGGGAAGTGTGCTGACTGCCTCTCCCCAGCCTGCTGACAGCTCTTATTTGCTGTTGCACTCACTGGCCACTGCTTCCTGCTCAAGCTGGAGTTTTGAAGAGCTCTGTTGCCAGAGCTGAGGCCAGCAAGGCAAATACTCACTTGTGGGTGGCTCCCACAGGGATGGAGCCTTGCACGTGGATGCCACTTCCTCTGAAAACCTGGCTCCAATTAGAGGTGCTGAGCTTTTCTGCAAGTCTGGCCCTTAAAGCCTGCTCCCGTTCCCCTTGCAATCAGTGGCAATGTTCTGATTGACTTAATGGGGGCAGGCACAATGACTTAATTAGGAAATTGGTAACTGTGATGAAAGGAGAGAATGCACAATGGTCTGCTGGATCTCCTGTAGGAAGCAAGCAAAAGAGCCAGTTGTGCTTAAGACAGATATTTTAGCCTCTCTCTCAAAAAAAATGATAATAGAAGAGACTGGCAAAATGGCCTTGAAGATGCTCTTAAACATCTTGTATAACATGTAATTGCTTTTCAGCTCTTGAGTATCTACCTTTTAGATCTGTCCCTTGGGAAGAAAATATGAAACATGCTGAAACTCAGTGCAATCAGTACTTTCAACTTTTCTTTTGTGTTGTGAGGCAATTAAAACCTTGCTAAAAACTCCTTGCTCTTTCACAGATACAAAGATGGCTCAAGTCTAAGAATTATTTTCATATTAGTTGAGCTGTGGGGCCAGAAATGCATTTTCACTAGCCCTTCTGTTTTAAGAAAATAATGAGTTCTTAATTCATTACTGCACGAGAAATCCTAACACGAAGGGGAACACAATCACACCACTCAATAAATTTTATTTGCTTTGAGAATTTTCTGCACTTGTGGATGGCCTATGTAACAAACTCAGAGGCTCCTTCTACACTGCTAGATGCATCCACCCGAATACAGGATTACCAGCGCCAGGCCTGGCTGCGCAGTCAGCCCGGTGCACTCTCAGTCATAGTGCTTGGGAATGAATTATCCCTCTAGAAAAGTATCCCCCAGACCATGCTTTAGCTTGTTTTGGACACATATAGCTGTTTAATATCTAAAGAAAGCCTGTGCATCATCAAACATCTGCGTAGTATGGGCAATAAGAGGATCAGGCCCTGGGAATAAGCTGTGAGTGATTTGACAATGCAGACACGCCTGAAGTGTTGCGGTCCTCAAGGGAAACAGCAAATACGAGCATGTTCTATCAGGACTAAGCACTGACAGGGTGAAGTCATCGTGTTCTGTGCTCAAACAAAGGAAATGTCAGGAGCTCAGCAGATTTGTGCCTCTCTTGACCCTCTCTCCTCCAGTGGGGCTGTCAGGCTACCCAAGTAGAGCAGTTGCTGGCTGTGGTAACTACCTCAGATGTTTGCTGCCAAACCATGAGAACTCCTTGTCCAAAAAATGCCCCCCGCTCAGAATAGCCTCCTACTTTGCTTCAATGCTAATCTAGCAGCAACAATGAAAGAAACCAGAAGATGTAGCTTCCCAAATTTCCCAAACTCCAGAATGGATTCTAAATGAGCTAATAAAGTGTATCAACCTAGAATCCAGCACAAAAGGCAACATGCAGCCAAATCCCTTCATGTGGGTGGAAATTCTGCCTTTGAGAGTACTGCCAGGCAGGCACTTCACTAGCACAAGCCAACTCTTGGCAAAACACTCTTATCTTTCTCCTGCACACAACCTGTGTCACCTCATCACTGAGCCGGCTGGGCTAGCAGATGGCACTCATTCCTTCTGCCTCTGGAACAATGCAAAAGCAAAACATCATGAGATGCAATGAGGTAACAGAAACACAGAACCTCCTGAAAATGGTATTTGTTAGAAGAGTATGGCTAACATCACAGAAGTGGTGCTACTTATGCAATATCCTTAGAAAACTTTGTGTATGTACCAGTCTGACACCAGTTCCCAACTCTACATTCAAATCCCTTCCAAACCAACACACCTTCCCTGAGGCCCTAATGTTAAATAATAGAAGGAACATGCTGTCATTTCCCAATACTGCTTAAATTCCTAAATACTATAAGCTACTCCCACTGACTATTTTACTATATTTTTGTGTTTGACTAGTGGACAGCTTCTACCATGCATGCTCACGCTGGTTAGTACCTCCACTTTACATCACCCACATCTTGTTGATCATAGATCAAATGGTTTAGCCTGGAAGAAAGGCAGAACCTTGCCTGTCTGCACACTTCCCACTCAATTTTAGAGAAGTCTACAGATTGCAGACATGTAACCCCTCTCTTTGAGAACATAGACAAACTACAAACAAAACATACTAGAACCATCATCCATTTTTGCTTTGTGTTAAGCCATAGTCTGAATGCTTAATAAATAAGCAGGGTAAAAAGAGAAATGACAAGGGAATAAAGCACAACTTGGATTATTGTGCTCACTCACAGGAACTTCCACAGGGTTTCTGTTTTGTTTGGGATTTGCTAATGTTTTTCAAACTGAAACCATGTAAAGAATGCAGTTTATTCTGCAGGGTAAGCAGCCATGGAACATTACTGTTCTAGTAACAGCATACTGAGATGCACTGAGGGTTACAAAGCCCAAGGTGAGACATTCTCTATCTAGCATAAAAATCTGGGGCAACACTGGATGTTCTTAACAGCAGGCATGCTCACATAATTCTCTGGTTTTACTCTGCTGTGTGTTTTCCCAGAACCAGCACTCAAAGAGAGAAACCTGGCAGATCTGTGATGGAAAGGGAGAAGCTGGAGAGCTAGCAGGGCAAGGGATTCAAACCAGGAAGAGGCAGCATTATGTCAGGCTGTACACAGGACTCACACAAGCCTAACATCTGCTCAGTTCACAGTGAATGAGACTATCTAACATCATTACAGCAGTCGCTGAACAGTTCTGGTTGCTAATTGCAGGTTGTAGGTGATGATCACAAAACTATTTCCATATAGCTCAAAATTATATACTTACATTTACATAGTACATATCTGTAGTTCAGGCTGCCATTCACTTTTCATTATAGGAAATAACATTGCCAATTACACCACTGCCAAGCTGTTCCTTTCTCGGCCAGAAGTATCCGTTTTGAGCATCAGAATCAGGATGAATTGTTTAAAAATGCTTCAGTCAAAATGTCCCAGCCATTTCCAAGAATAAAACCAGTTTAAACCGACTCAGGCTGCCGGTTTTAAATAAATTCTTCCAACTCTTTTAATAAGAAAAAGCATTTTCAGATTTGGTGCAAAGGTATGATATTTATCTGGATGGTCTCCATAGAGAAGATATCCCTGTGAAAATGTGTCTTTATGTCCTCTGAAAAATCTTATTTCACACACAATACCCAGTACAAGCACAGTGCTGAGTTCAAAAGTTTTAACTTCATGGTGGGAAGTACCTTTTGTGTGAGAGCCTAACACACAACGTGCTGAGAAAGTGGAGGACTTGAGTATGAGCCCTTTAACAGTGTGAAGGGATTTAGAAATAGAAGTATCAGGCTACCAAATGAGGTCAAAAAAGACAAAATATTTCCATTTCTTCTATCTGTGCTACTGAAACCAGGTAACTGAGGCTGCTGAAAACAGATGGGACTCCCAAAGCAGTTTGTGTGCAGGTGGCCTCACATGCTACACAGAAAAACCTGAGTTCATCTAACACGCACAGTGAACTTTTTAAGTGCCTTATTGTCTTTTAACACGCCCAGGAACCTAATTATGCCTATAATGCAAACTTCCTTACAGCTAGCATAGATTGTCCGGATGTGCAGCTCCAGATGAGTCCCCGGGGCTTAACAGCTTTAATGCGCATACCAGAGGAACTGAAAACACATTCAGAGCTTAGCTCCTCCTCCTGTGATGGCTACTTGCATACCCTTTCCTATTGGTACACGTACCCCATTAGCAGGAGCAGGGAGCTTCACGGGCTCACTTGTCCCCTGAAGTACTACTGGGCATGGTGCAATAAAGTTACGTTTCTGCAACATGGACACTTTTCCAGAGCCATGGGCACACAGGATGCAGGTGCCCTGTTACCAAAAGCTGACACCTCGTTCCCAGCCTTGGCTGGGCTGACAGCAGCACCTGCCCTGAGCAGATACCCCAGTAAACCTTCCTTCCTTCCACCTCCCCAGCCCGCAGGCTGCGGGTCATGGCATGGTCTCTGTGGCAGCCCCAGCGTGGTGTGCCAGGGGCTCAAAGCAGATTCCTTTCCATGCTGGCTGATTAAGAAGGGAAAGAAAATTTGAAGGAAGAATTAAAAAAGGGCATCGGAGTGCTGAGGTGGATCCCCCGCACTCCGTGCCGCTGGCGATCACAGCCGAGCCGTCATGGCGGCGGCAGGGCCCGACCGGGCGGGCCGCCCCGGGCCCTTACCTAACGGCGGGCAGGGCTTCACCGGGAGCCTTTATGCAACGCAGAGGCGGGGCCAGCCCCGCGGCGGCGGCGGCGGCACCATGTCGTGGTACCGCAACACTGTGTGGTTCGTGAAGGGGCTGCGGGAGTACACGAGGTACCGGCGGGCGCTGCCGCGGGGCAGGCGCTGCGGCCAGGCCGGGGTGTTCCGCGGTGGGGGGTGTTAACTATTTCAAGGCTTTCTGCGCTGACTTTCACTTATAACTGAAGCCTCTCCGCCGAAGCAGGCGGATTTCAGCGCCTTAGGTATCTTGTGACAGCCACCCTCGCCCTGAGCTCCCTCAGGATGGGGAGGGCCCACCTGAGCCCGAGGTGAAGCACCCAGAGCCCATCAGGTGCGCAGTGGCAAGCGGAGGGCTGCCTGTTTCGAGCTGTTTGCACAGATCTTGCTCCTGTCTCTGGCACTGTGTTGTCTGTCCAGACAGCACTGTGGGAGAGGAGTGTTGAGCACATATTGCATCTGCCAGAAAAACACGTGCTGAGCTGTGGAGGAGAAGCACTATTCAGCCCTCCTTATGTCTTTTTGGAAGTGCTCGATTCTGGTTTCTCACTGGTGTCTCTGATTTATCTAGGAGTGGCTACGAGTCTGCTTCCAAGCACTTTGACCCAGCGGATCTGGAGGTAAACGTGACGGGAAGATCCTTTCTGATCACTGGGTCCAACAGTGGCATTGGCAAGGCTGCAGCCAAAGAGATAGCGAGGAGAGGTGAGTCTGAGCAGAACCCGGGGCACTGCAGGAAAGATGAGTGGAAGCAGATGTGGCTTTCCAGCACAAATAGGGGTGTGCAGCTCCCTGGAATGAGGAGCCAGGTGGGTTATTTCACAGGGCTCTCAGAGTGAATTAAAGGATTAAGCATGATCAGTGGTGTGAAAACTGAAATAAACAAAAATGTAAGTAGAGAAAATCTACAAAGCTTGTCAAGTGCATGTTTACCAATATTATCTACCTGTGCTGCATATGTTGTAATCTCATTTAAAACTGCTAGTGACAGATCAACAGATTCGTACTCTACAACTTCCTGAAGGGAGGTTGTGGTGAGGAGGGGGTCGGCCTCTTCTCCCAGATAACTAATGACAGGACGAGAGGGAATGGCCACAAGTTGCGCGAGGGTAAATTTAGACTGGATATAAGGAAAAATTTTTTCTCTGAAAGAGTGGTCAGGCACTGGAATGGCCTGCCTAGGGAGGTGGTGGAGTCACCGTCCCTGCTGCTGTTCAAGAAGCGTCTGGATGAGGTGCTAAGGGATATGATTTAGTAGCTTAGTGGGTAGGGATGGTGATAGGAAGACGGTTGGACTAGATGATCTTGTAGGTCCTTTCCAACCTAGTGTTTCTATGATTCTGTGATTCTATCAAGGTCTGTTTAAGGCTGCATCAGTGTAAGTAGCAGCCTGGCAGAGTATGAACTCTCTGAGG
This sequence comes from Penelope pileata, assembly GCA_013396635.1. NCBI lineage: Eukaryota > Metazoa > Chordata > Aves > Galliformes > Cracidae > Penelope > Penelope pileata. The sequence goes on from WBMW01004208.1 coordinate 912,431, forward strand.
AACTCAAAAATGTGTCACGTGATGAAAGAAAACAATTAGCTTTGCAAAGCTAGATATGAGGCAGTACAGAAGAACCAAAGTGTTGTACTTGATCTTGACAATAATAACCTGGAGTCTGCAGCCTTTAACTGGTTACCCACAACCGTTTTTTTTCCATTGCTACATGTAAGCAAGGAGATGGTATGAACTGGAACTAACTACTCTAAGGATAAAACTAATCCTGTTCAGAGCTGATCAAATAACTCCCCTTGTGCCAGAGTGACAGGAGTTTTGGCATGTAGAAATAAAAGGGGGAGTTTGTGGTTCTCTTTGCCTGCTTAAGCTCTAGCGAAGTCTTACGAAGGAGACTCGGGACTTGGATAAATTAAACTAATTCAAAATTATTAGCATCAAAGAGCTATTGAGTTAAAGATCCCCATCAATGTCAGTGTGTGATTGATCTCAGGTTCCCACTGCTGCCATTATGCATAACAGCGTTATTGCTTTGCCTGGTGATTGTTATGCTCACACATGGAGCTGCCTGCCAGGTGTTGCATGCTGTCAGCATGAGCAGGTACACATAGGTACACACCATGTCTCAAGTTTGGAGCCCAAAGAACAACCTTGGAATCAGACTTCTTGTCTGATATCCTTCTAGGCCAGGGCCTTGCATATGAAGTTAAATTTACTTAATCATTTAAGTCAGGAAGAAATTCCTGATCCCATCCTTGCGTGTGTTGCTCTGATACTCCATGTCAGCTGTTGGGACTCTGTCTTCTGGTTGAATCTTGTCAAGTGCACTATGACAAGAAAATAGGGAGTTCAGACTCAGCAAAAGAGCAACAGGGCTACATTGACTTTATCTTCATGCACATCATGTCTTTGTAAATAACAATGGTCTTGAGATGACACCTTTTCTAGCCTGAGTTCAGCTCTTCTCTGAATTGATGTCATATTGGGGTAGTGGGATAACCCTGGTAGGCAGCAAAGCACTGCACAGCTGCTTGCTCACTTCCCCTTCTGCCCCAAGTAGGGTAAGGAAAGAGGAAGAATAAGTGAGAAAACTTGAGTCCAGATAATAAAAAAAAAAAAGGGTAGTAAGTGGTGGAGAAGTGAAAGAACAGACAAAGGAAACAAAGCTAGTGACGTGAAAGCAATCGTTCACCACCTCCCAGGGGTAGAATGATATGTCCAGCCAGTTTCTGAGAAAAAGACAGCTAATTCCTAAACCCCCCTCTCTACCCTCTGTCTTGCTGAGCATGATGTCATGTGGCACGGAATATCTCTTTGTTCAGTTGAGATCAGCTGTCCCAGCTGTGTCCCCACCCAACCTCTTGTGCACCCTTTGATCTATTCACTGGAGGGGCAAAGTGAGAGACAAGGCCTTGGCACCATGGAAACACTGTGCAGCAAAAGATAAAAAATTAGTATGTTACCAGCATTGTTTCAGACACAAATCTAAAAGCATGGCATCATATGAGCCACTGTGAAGAAAATTAATTCCATCTCAGCCAGACCCAGTACTGTAAGGACTGCAGATTTGGGTTTTCCTGTATGTCTTGTGAACTGCAGTTCTGGTTTGATGCAGTCTTGTCCTAACCACACTAACAGTTCCCATGTGTTGTTTAAATTCAGATTATTTTAGATCTTTACCATGAAAGATGTATTTAAATGCCTTTCCTTGCCCATGGATTGCACCAAAACAACACTCTCTTCTTGGCAGCAAGAAAACATTCATGTTCATAGCCCTTCAAACCCACCTTTGTGACTACACCATGGACTATAAGAATGTTTTGGATCAGCTGGAAGGCCAGCCACCTCTTCCATGTGTTTCATTTATACAAGTACACATTACTTTTGCAGTCCCTTGTGCTTTGGGAAGAGCTCTTTAAACATCTGCACATCCTTAACTGCCTTAAGATCTCTCATTAAAAGCCCTCCTTTGTGCAGTGAAGCCTGCAGTCACTGAGAGAATGGTCTGACAGATGAGCTCTTGGAAACTGCCTATTCTGATGTTTGTCTTTTTTCTCTCTCATGAAATCTAGTCTCACTGAGGCAAAGATTGCCTTTCATTCTGATCTGTACATACTCAGTGCCTGAGTGTGCAGGGTCCCTTCCATGCTTGTTTGTGTGCGTGTAGCACAAACTGAAGACGAAACTTTTTTCATACATTGGTTAGTGGCATTTCTATGACAATTCTGGATTCAGGAGTTTTCTGCTGTTGCCCACAGTTATGCACTCAGCAAAAATGACCTGATGAACTCTGGCAGTGGTGGAGGAATTGCCCCGGTCAGAAATTTTCAGAACCTCAAGGCTTGTTGCCTGCATCAGCTGCATGCCAAGTATGCTTGCTCTGATTGTGGTCAGTGGAAAAACATCTCTCACAGGCAGCTGTGCTTTCAAAGCCCAAAGTGGGCTGTGCTGCACACGGGTGTGTGACCGCTCTATCCCTAGGATCATCTTGGTGCCTTGCATTTGGGTTCTGGTTGCTTTCATCAGCACTCCTTTGGGATTACATTGTTTAAGCCTTCTAGCAGTGGACTGCCAGCAACCCTTAAAACACCTTTAACAACAGGTTAAACTAAAGAGTGCATATGTTCTTTTGACTGAGATAAACAAATTTCTTGTAATGATTAGGGAATACAAAGCATAAAAGAGTGATGCCTACCTGTACTTCAGTCCTGTTTTTGAAGGTTCTCTTTAACGTGGCTAAGTGATTAGGGCATGATACATATTCAGACATCTGAGAGGACCCTTGTCGTGGATATTCTTTGCATGGAAAAGGTGGTCGGAAGGGATCTTTAGAGGTCATCTTGTCCAGCATTACACCTGAAGCAAGACTCTTGCCACCACTCAATCAAATTGGCCCTTGCTTTGTCTAGCTTTATATTGAAAACCCCTAAGAATGGAAGTTCTCCCACATCTCATAGCAGCCTGATGTATCTCCTCATGAAAACCTTTTTCTTAATGCCTGCCTGAACCTTCCAGGCTGCAGTTTGTGTCCTTGTCATACCATCTTCCACTGCTGAGAAGAATTCTGATACCTATCATTTCTGTATTCCATTTTCACAGAACAATTCCAGTCACTTGTACTGTTCAAGCCATATACTAAGCTTTCTAAGACATGCCAGAACAAACATTCGTGGGATGGATGTCTTCGCTGTAATTTCCAATGCAGCCCTGGTATTTCGTTAACACTCAATGTGCCGTGCAAACTTGACAGGAAATAGTTTAATAGTTGAGAAAGTAGTTGAGTGCCTAAACTGCAGTGCCCTTCTTCATGCACACAGCCTTGCCTGGAGACTGTGTTACATTTTGTTGTACACCTGTTGAATACTGAATGTTTTGTTGAAACACCTTTAATAGACTGCTGTCCTTTAACAGACTATGTCTGAATTCTTGGTGTCTGGTTTCCTAGGTGGCACTGCTGAGTCTGTGTCTTCTGGGGAGGATTGGTCTCTAGGAATGGCCCAAGGCTGGTGAACCTGAGGGTGTGGGGTCCTGTGGCTTTGACCAGCTCCCTGCTCCCAGCTCTTCAGCAAGTGTCATGGGAGCCCTGGGACCTCCACAGACCACAGCTTTGGCAACACAGATGAAAAACTACTGCACAGCTCTTGACAGCAGAGCAGTGGGGCTGTGAACTGTACACAACTCAGGAATGCTCTGACTGCTGGGAAATGCCCACAGTAGTTCAGCGAACATCTTACCAGTGTTGCCACTGCTACTGGCAGGCTACAGATTTCTCACAGATTGGAAGCAGTCACAGAAGGTTTGTCATTTCTTCTGTTGCATATAAAAAAAACTAACCCCAAACAAAAACTGCAAATTGGAAATCACTTTCTGGCCCTTTCTCTTTGCTGATGCCTGCTCCCCGACCCTCCCCCCAACATATTTAATATTTAATTGTTAAATGTGTTTCTTGTTGAAATCCACCAGGTGGCACGGTTCACCTGGTTTGCCGGAATAGGGAACGAGCTGAGGATGCCAAAGGAGAAATAGTGACAGAGACTGGCAATCAGGTGAGGTTGCTGTTGTTACATTTTGTGATGTCCTACTTACTATTCCTATCAAGGTTTCTGAGGATTTTAGAAGTTAATTCATTGCAACACTCTTGCAACAACATTTGAGTTTGCAGCATTGGAGTTGGAGGTTTTCTGTATATGAATAACATGCTCTTGATTTGCTAAGGATGCCTGTCCTGCTTTATCAGCTCCTGTATGTGGTCCTAGTTCCATTCTCTTATCAACTTTTCTATTTCTTTTTCTTATAGTATCTCTTCCTTTTCTCCTGCTTTCTGTTAGGGATTCTTTTTGCTTCTGCATGTATCGATCTACAGTACACCTCTGTAGCTATTGGTGTTGCTTTGCTCGTTATTCTGGAGTGTGTGCTTGTGGAGAAGTGCAGTCAGTGTCTTTGAACCTTGGCTGGAGATCTGTCTTCATTTTAAGTAGCACCTTGGCTCTTGAACACAGTATTTTGATTGCAGTAATAGTTTTTAATGTGGATCAAAAACTATGAAGACATTTTATGGTTAGAGGTACCATATTGACTAAATTTCTGCTCCTTGGTTTCAGCTCCCAAGTGTGACACAGCTAGCATTACACTTCAGTTCTTTAATGGAGGTGAATTAGATCAGTCCTTATATAGAAATAAATACTCTCCAACTGTCTATAAAAGCATAATCCCCTGACTATTGTATGATATGGTTGTGGAAGGACTGGTGATTATCAGTGTTACTTCCTTTTCTAGCTGCAGTCAGACAGCCTGAGAAGAGAGGTGAATTTGACCTCTGAAGGTTCCTTCGTGTTCTGTGTTCTATCATGTGGTGAAAAAAATTCAAGGCAAATAGTGTTCTTCCTCTAAAGGCAGCACATCTACTGCATACTGAGTTTTGCTAGGCTATGGACCTGTAGTTTCTCTAATCATGGTGAGTATGAGGATGCTGCAGAACCTGTGCATGACCAGGGGGCCTGGGCACTTGTAGAGAAAGGAGCATTTGGTAAAGTGTCAGATGAGCTGTTCAAGAGGCCCTGTAGGACATGTGTCTGCATGGGAAAGAGTCAGTTTTATAAGAAGCCCACAAGAATATCCTTCTTTATAAGTACCGATTCAGAAGCAATCCAGGGAGATAAGAAAATACTTTATCTGCAACTTGACAAGCTACATCCAGGCCTAACTTGCTCTTCCTGATTATCTGGACAGAGATCCTGTTGTGATATATGCCAGAGATTTTTTTCCAGCTTCCACAGCAACACATGCCAGACCTCAGTGCTGAGAAGGAATTATTATTTGGCAGCCACCTGTGCCTTGACCTGGGAACTAGGAAGGTCTCCTGATCTTCTACAGTAGATTTCATGGAGATTAGATCTCACGGAGATTAGATCTCACTTGGAAAACGGCTTTGCTACCATCAAGGACTTTTATAGGGAGCAGATCTGTGAGTTCTTTTTCTGAGCCGATATGACAGTATTCAACAGATAAGTGTTGGTTTAGGTCTTTTTCAGACTCTGAAATCACTTGTAATATTGAAGATCTGGCCCCAAATCTCCTACTTTTCTGTTCCAGTAGCTAGTTGTAGTAGCTCTAGAAGTAGAAAGCTTTTAGAGAGGTATCTGGTTAGAAACTACAAAACAATATCAAGTTTTTGTCAGAAATTAGTATTAAGACAAGAAAATTCTAAGCTATTTCAAGTAAGGAGCTGAAATTCAATGGCTAAAGAGAAGAAATAAAGTGTTTCTGTCATCAAGGGAGTAGAATTATAGACTGGAAATGATGCCTTATAATTTTCCCAGCTTCTTCACTTATCTCTTTTGCTTGTATAATGAGTATTTAAAGAAACAATTTGGATAACAGAAGGTCTTTTAATAATTATTTGTTGTTTTTCATGACAATGCATCCTCTGCATTATCTTAGAACTGCCTTTTCCTGGGCTACCTCATAAGGCTGTCTGTGGTATGTCTTTGAGACTAAGCGCTGACCAGGAGAAGAGTAGGATTTGCAATGCCTTCTGTATGCTGATAAATGCTACTGCGCTTCTACTTTTTCAAAAACAAGAGAATTGCCTTTAACAAGGAGTAAAAGGTTTTAGATGTTTGGGAGAGAGGAAAGATTTCTAGCTTTAGTGGGTTGGAAAATTATAACTTTGCTCTCACGTCAAGCTTTTCCTTTTTTATTTTACCACGTTCACATCCCTGCCCTTAGTGTTTCAAAGCATGGTGTGGCTAAAAGGGACTTGGCAATACGTGCAGTACTTAGGGTGGAAGGGGAGTTGCAGAAAACATTGAACACTGCTTGAGAATGATGGTGTGGGCACAGTGATGCACCTGAAGGTATGCTTTGCTGCCCTGCTCCAGAGGAATGATACATGGGTGCTGTGCTGCAGGGAGCGACTGGTACTTCTCCCTGAGCCTGGGGCAGAGCATGGTGGGGGCCTCATCAGTTGGGCTCTGCTGTGGTCAAGGTGCTGGGCTGCCAGGTAAAGCAACTGCAGGAGGTAGAGCAGGCTGCGTAGCTGGAGGGGGCAGAAGCAGGAAATGGATGGGGTCTTTGCAGGGAGCAGAAGAGCACAAACCACACATTGCATGGAAGGATGGACAGCTAGGGCTATCCTCAAATAAGTAATGGATGGAGACTGCTAAGATGGGGAAGACTGGGAGTTTGTGACTGCTGGCAACAGAAGGCAGGCTTGTTCTCAGCCTACAGATGTGCATTTACAGGATAGGTAGTGCCATGGTAACAGATGGGGAAGAACAAGCTCTGTCAGGGGAGGCTTTGAAGCCAGCTGGCACCAGGAGGAGGAAGAGTGGGTGAAAATGGCAGGAGGCTCCCTCCTGTGGGGGATGGAGGCTCCTGCCTGCTGTCTCGGCTTGATATCTTGAGATTTGTCACTTGCTGATGTGGTTTGAATTGGTGGACAAGGCAAGTAGAAAACTGTTTGGTCCATTAGGCTCTGAAAGTAGCAGTCAGTGATAGAAAGCTGTTTTGATGACCAGTTATTAGTGGCATCCCTCATGGGTCAATACAGAGACAAATGCTTTTTAGTGTCTCTATTAACAATCTGGACAATGGGATCAAGTACAGACTTTGACAGATTGCAGATAATCTCAAACTGTGGGGAGCTGGAGAGTAAAGCTGCTGTTCAGATTAACTTAATAGGTAGGAAAATGGGCAGACATGAACCTCATCAAGTTCCCCAAGAGCAGATGCACAGTCCTGCCCAGAGGTGCAGTAGTCCTGCAGAGTAGTATGGCCTGGGACTGGCTGGCTGGAAAACACCTACAGCAAAGGGCCTGGGGTTAATGAGATGACCCTGAGTGAGCGATGTGCCCAGGGGCAAGGAAGGCTAACCACACCTTGGGCTATATGAACAAGACTGTAGCCAGCAGGTTGAGAGAAGTGCATCCTCCTCTCTACTGAGCCTTTGTGAGATCACAGCAGCGGTCCTGTATCCAGTTTGGGGCTCGTGGGACAACAAAGTCATCGCTGTCCTGGAGCAAGGCCAGTGAAGGGCTGCCAAAGTTACAAGGGAAATGGGATGTGTGTGGGGAAGAGGTTGAAAGGGTTGGTTTTGCTATCCGTGTTGACTGTAAGTTACTTTTTTTTCATTTAGAATATCTTCTTGCATATTGTGGATATTTCTAATCCCAAAGAAATCTGGAAGTTTGCTGAAAAATTCAAAAATGAACATAAATTAAATGTATTGGTAAGTTTGCGTACTTAAATTGTGTGTCTGTCTTTGGAGTGCCTATCTTCTGAACTTACCCAACAGGTAGTCCAGATTTCACTGTTTGGCCTGCAATTCTCTGCTTAACGTTCTCTAAATATTGCTACAGAAGTCTCCATGGTCCGTTTGTTGTTGTCCATTCTCAGTTCACATGCATGGATATGATACAAGAAAGAGAGAAATGCAGTAATTTTTTAGTTGCATCTTTTGAGGTTCTCACTGCAAATGTTGTGTTTGACTTTCATTACTAATAACTTTGGGCCTTCAGGTTGCATATTCAGACTGTGCATATTCTGCTAAATGGAAATATGTCAGGGACCAATGCCTGCCTCGTCTAGTTCAACCCACCCTGCTGTTGGCAGGGTCACCTTCCACTAGATCAGGTTCCCCAAGGCAACATCCAACCTGGCCTTGAATGCCTCCAGGGATAGGGCATTCACAGCTTCTCTGGGCAACCCATTCCAGTGCCTCACCACCCTCTCAGGAAAAATTTTGTCCTAATACTTAATCTAAATCTGTCCTCTTTTAGTTTAAAACCATTACCCCTTGTCCTATCACTACACTCCCTGATGAAGAATCCCTCTGCAGCTTTCTTATAGGCTCCCTCTAAGTACTGGAAGGCCGAATGATGTCTCCCTGAAGCCTTCTATTCTCCACGCTGAACAACCCCAACTCTCTGAGCCTGTCTTAGTAGGAAGGGTGCTATAGAAAGTGAATTTTCCCTTATAGAGAAATCTCTAATGGAGAATACATCACCACATAGCACCAATGGGATCTCTCAGATGAGACTAACACACTGCACTGCGTATTTATGTCCTCAGATCTGTGCTCTACAACTTGTGTGTTACTTCTGTGAGAAAAGAGTTTTAAAAGATGGAGTAAGGCACTAAGATGGTTGGCTTTTAGTACGTCTCTGAAGATCTTTCTTTTGTGAAAAAATTTTAGACATTGAAAGAGTCATTTGACTTGGAATAACATGGCTTACAGAACCAGTTTGTAGCTTTGTGTTGTAGTGGCAGAAAATATGAAACTGGCATGGGTTGCTTGAATGTTTAATTTTGTTTGTAGACATTTGTGTAGATTGGTTTTATTTACAGGAGTTGTCTTACAGATTAACAATGCCGGATGTATGGTGAACAACAGAGAATTAACTGAAGATGGACTTGAAAAAAACTTTGCAACAAACACTTTGGGTGAGTGTTGGAAAGTGATATTTATGTTTGGTTACAGAAGTTTGTATTTAGAGCTGGGTTCATGAGGTGTGTATTTCTACTCAAAGAGGACTCATTTTGCTGCTGTGTCAGGGAATGAGTGGAAAAGTATTACAGCTTGTGTGGAGTGTCATATTTGAATTTCTCATTTTTTTAGCTTTTGTCATATCAGTACCTTTATTTATTATAGCAGCAGTGGACAAATAAGATTTAATGAAATTCGTTCTGAAAGTTGATAGGAAACTTTGTTCCAAGCAGTGTTGCTAATGACAGTCTGTGTAATCAGCGTGTTCCTATGGACTATTTAGAGCTCTGAGCATGTTCAGGTTTTTGAAGAGATGTTCGTGTGTTTCAGTAGGCCCAAACAGCCCTGTTCAATGTGATGGAGGCACTGTACAGGAAGGCTGTACCTTCTGTAGTGCCCTGGCACTCTCAGACACAACACCTAGTCCAGTGACTGAGCAGCTCTGGGTAAGTCTTAGCACTCCACATACAAGTGGCATATCTGATGAACTGCATGGTGGGGTTATAGGGCAGACAAAGTAAGGGAAAGAGAGGGGAAAGAGGGAGGTGAGGATGAGCAGAGATGATGATGAGCAAAGTGGAAGGTTCCCCCGTAAAAGCCATGAAAAAGATACGAGCACACAGGCAGCCAGCAGGGAGAAAAGCTGTGTGCTGCCATTGATACAGAGGGCTGAAAGCTGCACCTCTTGCAAGGAGAGATGCAGTGTGTGCATCTACCAGCAGTCCTGTCACTCTCTTTTCCCTTTGCCTCCATGTAAGTATGCGGCTTTCCCGAAAGACTGTCCTTAACATACTCAGAAGTGGCACACTGAGAAGAAGCTGTGGTGCTTTGTTTCTGTTTTCCTCCTAATCACCAGTATCTTGGATCAAGAAAGGGAGTTGCTTAGGCTGTAAGGATGGGGCATTTATAGAGCTAATCGTTCAGAGCCTGAAGCCCTTGTTGGGTTTCATTCTTAGTTTTGTTCCTGCGTAGTTTCCTTAACCCCTCTTTACTTCTGAAAACTAACATTTCAGGTATAAATATCTTGTGCTTAGCTGATACTGCACACACAGATTGTTTTTCTGCAAGTCTGACTGCATTAAACTGACAATTAAAAATTCAAGCATAAAGGCACGGTTTCCTTTTCTTCAAATTAATCTTCCACGAGCATTCTTGCTTTCTAGTGGTCAGAATTCAAAATGAGTTTTACTTTGCCACCAAATTTCCCCTGGCTGTAGAAGTACAAGAACATCTACCTTGAGAAATTTATTCCCCTTGAATTAGTTTAACCCTCTTGTTGTCTTTCAGACAAAAATTCAGCAATGCAGTGCACAAAGATGCAGCTCTTCCAGAGGGGAGCAGAGTGAAACAAGTACAACAGTTAGAACATGAAAGCATGTTTTTGTGTAGTTTTAAATGCTGATGAAATTAATTGCTGGGGAACTGTGCTAGTGCATCACTTGAACCAGATTTTATCACACAAGTAGAAGCAGCAAGTTCTCCTTTCCCAGCTGTAAATCAGCCTCACTAGGAACATACAGCAGAATAAAGCTGCACAGATTTGGTAGAGGAAGCTGAATTAGGATTGTCCTGATCTAGGAAAGTGCCTATATTGTCTTCTGTCAATGTTATGTGTGGATCTGCTTTATTCGTTTGTGTACCACCTGCTGCCTGAGTGCATAAGGTCAGGGAGGTGACTGCACATTTGAGCAAATGAGGTAAAACTGGTAAGTCATCCTCTGTTGTCCAACTTCTGTGGAGTTCGAACAAGGAGTGGGCTGTTTGCTTAGGCTGGCTCTCTTGGCAGCAGTAAGGATTAACTTCTGAAGCTTTAGAATAGAGTGGGACTTGGCTGATCTGGAGGAGGCTGTTTGTGCAAGGGAAAGTTTCTGTGCTTGCACGTCAGACACACGTGGAGGACCAATGCTATCAACAGCACAGGCTTTTCTCTTCAAAGTCAGAGATGGGATAATAAATCATTCCTGTCAGAGTCACAGTAGAGGGAAGTGGTATGGAAAAATGCATGTCAGAGTAGATGCTGTGTTAAGTCATTTCCCTGAGCACTGTGTACCTTTGGGGCTTTACTTTGGAGGAGGTACTTCTCAGAACTTCTCAGTAAACTATCAGGCACAGGTTCCCGGAGAAAACCGTGGCTAAGTTAGACATGGCAGGTGTATAGGTTGGCTGTAAACTGGGATATAATCTGAGAGGACAGACTGAATTCCCCTCCCTGCCTTTCTCCCCAGAAAAACTGAAGCCTGGCCTGTTCTGAAAATCTGCTATTTTCCCCCTCTTGTCAGCAGCATAGAAGTAATAACCTGTGACTGCCTGGCTTCTGTAGAATAAGAATATTATTAATACCTGTTTTCAGATCTTCACATGCAGAGTGTTCTTTTCATCCTTCTTTGACTATTTATTTCTACTCTGAATCTTAGCTCTGGTCTAATAAAGGAGTGTGTAGGTTGCAACTATCTAAGAATGCAAGACTGAACTGTAAAATGCTCTAAATACAGAGCATAGTCTGTGAGTTCTGCATCTGATATCTGATTAACATTTACATAAGCTGTAGAATTGCTCACTTAGGTGTCTAAAATGCTGTGAAGCTTTTAAACCCAGGCTGTGGGTATTTTCCTCTTGACTGACTTGTTAGTGTATTCTCAGTTATTTTGCATAATGGGTGTTAGAGTTCAGTTCTAATTGATCATCTAGCTTGTGAAATGAACTTTAGATCCTGATCCTTTCTTGAACAGAGCAGGCAAAATGAATGCATAAGCCCCTCTGATAGCTAAAATGAACATGTATAATAGTACTGGTTGAAATAGAAAGTAAAATTCCCTTAATGTGAAACACCACTGGCTGGCTCCTCGAGGACAACTCCGTGAATTAGGAGGTGTGGAGACCTCTCTGGTGGTGTCAGAATAGGCCAGTGGGAGAAGTTTATAAAAATGCAAGATGCAGGCTGATGATTCAGGCTTTGTATTGTTTGCTTAGCGTTCAAATCCAAGTAGTAAACTCCTCTGAGCCAACAGTAGCGGCTGCATCTGTGCTGGTGTCTGGCATCCTTCATCTGGGGCTCAGGCACAAACTCTGTGTGGCTTATTGTGGTCCTGCTGTTGCTGTCACATGAAACGCGTTACCTTTTCTCCCTGCTAGATCCCTAAGAACTGTTGCTGTGATTGCTGGAGCTTGATGGAGGTGTAGCAAGCAGAGCAGCTGCAGAGCACTTAGGTGTATGCGGGAGTGCTGGCCAGACACCAGTCAGAAATGGCACATTGCTGATTGGATCACACCTTCAGCATGGAGCTGAGTGACTGCCTTGGGGTAATGCAGGCTGATTTCTTGGGGAGATGCTGATAGGCAGATTTTATTTGTGCTCTGTCCTTTAGTTCTGTGTGTTGTTGCCATTAGATCTGCTCCCCTGGGCTGGCCTCGTCCTCAGGGGCTGCATCGCGGAGCAGGGCAATGACAAGCAATCATTTGTTCTGATGAGAGATGCAGACTTCAGTCAACACTTCTTTTTACTTTATTTTATTCTGTTTTAGTAAAACCCCAAAGACCATTTGAACTAACAGTATTCAGTCATTTGTGGAAAAAAACTGTTGGTGTTGGTAGGCAAGTGGAGGGAACAGAGGAGTGTTCCTGTTGTAGCACTAGAAATTTAGCTGAAACAATCCCTGTTTCTCTGCTTTATAGCCTGCCTCACTTTACTTTTACTCAACACATCTTCTTGCTTGACGTGGAGAAGTGGCATATATGTTACATTTTATTGCTGCTTACCAGCCCAGGGGATGCTAAAGCACGCTCAGAGATAAATAAATGACGCTCCCAGTATGCATCTCTTTCTCAGTCTAATGAAGCCTCCTGTGCTCCCTTGTTGCAATAATAAAGCTGTATGCGGTTACTCTGTGTGCAAGAAGGGGTAGAGCCCGAGGAAATAAGATGCTTCTCTACCTTAATAGCTGTACAGCCCATCTATGGCAAATTGCCTGACCGGTATGGATATTTTTCAGTCTCTTCCCTCCTCATAAACTGTGCCTATCTAGGTCTTGCACAAGCCAGCGTTGCCTTGTGGGCTGTGTTCAGAACTACTTGGAGGTCAGGCAGCCTGGATACCAGCTGTCGGTCTGCTGTGGGGTCAGTGCTTGATCTTTGCAGACAACCTAACCTGTGTAAAGGAGACTGTGATACCAATTTGCTTTTTATAGTTTTGAGACTTTAGAGAAGAGAGGTGCTACACAAAAGGGTAAAGTCGAACGTAGTTGTAATCCACTAGCTGTAGTAAATTCTAGGTTCCCAGGACACAGAGGAACCTTTATTGAGCTGGGCTTTGTAATTCAAGGGAAATGGAGACCTTTGTTTTGTCTTTCATGTTCATTAGCTGTTCCCATACACTCTCTGTTATTGCTAGTGTGGTGGAATTGGTCCTCAGAGACAGCACACAAAAATCTTCATTCCTGATCTTATACCGCTCAGGGATGTCTCTTACTTGAAACTGCATAAATTGAAGGCTTGAAAAGAGAACCAGGTCAAGCAAGAATGTCGGTTTGTGCTTTTATTTATTTATTTTTTTATTTTTTTAAGCCTCGGACATAGGAAAAGCCAGCCAATTTATTTAACTCATTTTTACCAGATGAATGAGCCATTGAAATCTGTACAATAAAACTTTTTTCTGTTTCCACTTTTTTCACAGTTGAAATAACACTGTTCCTAATAATAATGCAAAGCTCAGGCAGATGGAAAACTGCACTGAGTGTGGGGCTGGCTGCCTGCCCTTATCTGAATGTTAGCAGATTAAAAACCTCACCAACAATTTGCCGCTAATTGCCAGATAGGACATCAAGCAAAAACTATTCTAGAATCCACCAAGACACTTGGGTCTGCAACAATTACATCATCAATTAATTTGATTTTATTAACAGGTAGTGGCTTTACAGTATTATTTCTGCTGAAACCACAATTTTCTTTATAAATCAATTTAAAGTACAGATTTGGGGGTCACTTTAAATCTGTAAAGCAGATAGAAGTATGTGTTCATGTACTATTATTAAATGTGACATCTTGCTGATTTCCAAGTCTGAAGTATGCGAATATTGAGGAGTCTTCCAGATTTTAGCAGGCTAAAGATGAGTTACAACACCAGCGTTTTGAAAATCTGCCTTCACAATGTTACTTTCTGTTTTCTGCTAGGGCTATTCTATGTTTTGCTTAAATGTCATGTTCTGTTCCAGAAAGATTTGTAGCCTTGTGTGGGAAAGACCTGTGTCTGATGTACTGCAGGCTTCAACCCATTGCAGGGGGATAGCTTTCACTTTGGTGATGCTGTTGTAGAGGTGATGAGGTGAATTAACTGTTACAAGAACGTGCAGAGCTACCTTCCAGCAAGACCCAGCAACAGTTTTCCATAGTTCCCTCAATTTCCACTTCAGCTCATGTGAAATGTAGCCTCATTTTATTTAGACGTTTATGAAGCGGCCCAGCTGATTTTTGTAATATTTTTTTGAACAACTTTGTGTATGACTTGAATGTTTATTTCCCTAACAGCTCATTTCCTGCACTTCCATCACTGAGGTTGCTCTTTGTGATTGTGAAACGCTGAATTACTGCTCACACAGTCTGACAGAGGAGTTCACTGTATGGAGTTATAAATGGGTGTTGTTAATTGGAGCACAATATCGGATTACTCAACTCGATTGAGAAGATCTCAGAGCAAGTGAAGCAATTGCACAACACGACACAAGGGAATGCATGGTGATTCCATTTGATAATTTTTTTTGTACAAATAAACATGAAAGTTAAATATTAATGTGATCAGCACTTGAGAGAGAGTGTGCATGAACACAGCGTGTTCTATTTAGGTGCCTCACTCGTTGCTTTTACTGGAATTACCATTGAAACCCACACTATCTGTCTGTGAGGGCTGCTCCAAAAGTAGTACCTCCTATTTTATTACGCTGGTCCTACTTTATTATGGCAGGTGCGGATGTTGATGGTATGGCAGTAGAGGTTGAACGTTCCCACCAATATTCTGCTACCTTTTGTTGCTGTGTGACAGATGGCAGCAGAGGGGCCATCTGACCAAATGGTGTCTGACATGAAGGTGTGGAATTGGATTCCTCCATACGGAAGAAATGGTGCCCATTGACATCCATCGATGCTTGCTGAACATTTATGGAGACCAAACAGTGGATGTGAGCACAGTGAGACAGCAGGTGGTGCATTTCAGCACTGGCGACAGTGACATGAAAGACAAGCTGTGTTTCA
Organism: Penelope pileata; assembly: GCA_013396635.1. Taxonomy (NCBI): domain Eukaryota; kingdom Metazoa; phylum Chordata; class Aves; order Galliformes; family Cracidae; genus Penelope; species Penelope pileata. The sequence continues at coordinate 927,609 of WBMW01004208.1, forward strand.
GACAGCCATGCACAGCTGTCACACCATGAATTGAGGAGTGTCTCAATCAGATCATCTGCGCAGATCAGCAGATTATGACCAGGGAACTGGGTATGGAGCTGAATATCAGCTTCAATGCATTCGAAACGATGGTAGCAGCATTGGAATATCACAAAGTTTGCACCCGGTGTGTCCTGCGAATGCTCACATAGGAACAGAAAGAACAGCGTGCGCTAGTTTGTCAGAACCTATTGAACCAGTATGAGGCTGGAGTGACAGTTTCCTGGATCACATCATTACCGGTAACGAGATGTGGTGTCACCACTACAAGCCAGAATCAAAATGGCAGCCCATGGAGTGGCAACGTGTGAATTTCCCATTGAAGAAGAAGTTTGAGGTGCAGCCCTTAGCGAGTAAAGAGATGTGCACTGTCTTTTGGGACAGGAAAGGGGTGATCCTTCTGGATTTCCTGGAACCCAGACAAACCATCAACTCTGACCACTACATCACAGTGCTGACTAAGCTGAAGGCTCAAACTTCCAGAGTCAGGCCAGAGCAGAATATAACCCTTTTCTTGCAACATGATAACACCAGGACCATACCAGTTTGAAGACCATGAAGCACAATGCCAATTTGTTTTCCTGCCATACCCACTGTATCGTCTGGATTCGATGCCTTCTGTCTTCCATCCGTTCCGGCCAATGAAAGATGGACTGCATGGGCAGCATTTTCCTAGAAATGATGCCGTCACAGCAGCTGTGGAACAGTGGGTCACCTCCACTGGTGCAGATTTTTATGAGTGTGGCATGCAGGCTCTTGTTTATTGCTGGCGAAAACACACAGCTGATGGTGGCAACTATGTTGAAAAACAGTTTTTCATGTTCATCAGTGCAGAGTTGGTTGAATGGTTTGTAATGGCGGTGTAGCTGTATCCTTATAGGAAAGACTCAAATTACAGTGTTTTATGCATGATTTCCTATTATGTGAGCTCAGCTTCAAGACATAAAACTTAGAGGAATTTTTACAAAGGAAACCAAATGTGGGGAGAGGATGTTTATCTTTAAAAGGGATTGTGCAACAATCCCAGGAGCCTCTTTAATTTGGGAAAATGTGGCCAGCAAGTTCTGTGTCAGACTGCGCTCCATGGAAAGGGCTGTAGCTTGTACAATAGGCTTCTGTAGCTGATTCTTCACCACAGCAGAGTTTAGTCAGGGCAAGATGAAATCCTGGACGTGTGGGTGACAGACTGGACGCTTACTTATCTGCTTCTGCATTCCTGCTGCTCCTGAGCAAGCTCCTGAATTCATCTTGCTGGGTTCCTCTGTGGCACAGCAAATACTTTTCAAAGGGAAGTGTTGCAAAAATGTGGAGAGGCTGCTGCCTGAGTAATCCCAAGCAGCCCGCTCTTCTCCATGAGCACTCCACAGTCCCATGCAAGGAATGGTCCCTGATCCAGGTGAGCTGCTCAGACACAAGCATCCTGCTCCCTCTTGCCCTGCGTCCCACTGGGCTTTTCGCTCCTTCTCTGGTGGAGGAGCAGGCACTGGAGAGTGGGCTCTGCATGGCGACATCAAGGCTGAGCAGCTCCATTTGCAGAGCATCTGCTTTCTCCAGAAATACACCCAGCAGCACTGGCACTTCTTGACCTTCCAGAAAAAGTCTTTTGTTCCTGGCAGAATCACAAAGGTCCTCAGTGGCAGGGCAGGATCACCAGGATAGCCCATGCTCTTTGCTGTTCCAGTGCAAGGCACATCGCTGTTGATCGTCATTTTTCCCTTCATGCCACTTCGTGTTCTCTTTTGGTCTTTTTAAACAGTGAAGGAAAAGAAACCTCAAATAATTTGTAGTCTGAACACAGTGCTACTTAAGCATTAATCACATTTGAAATGCTTATTTTAACTAAAGTCTGGGGGAGGAGGTTTCTCCTTTAACAGACAAAAATATTTTTTGTGTCAAGGACATTACTGGAATGTTGAAGTGCTCCTTTTGGAAAGGCAGATGTCTGGTACATTGATATGAATAACCAATTATTAGCAAAAAATAATCTGAATCTTGTCTTAATCCCCTTAAGTGGGGAGGGAAATTGTAGTCTCTACCAAATTAGAATCTTGGTTTTCCTTACAACAACAATGAAAAATGTAGTAAAAATAGGAATTTTTCTCTTTTTACGTTTTATACTGCCAGCTCAATTCATATTTTTGTAAGAGCTGTGGCAGGCAAAGCGTTCATTTGCAGCTTGACCTTTTCCTAAGAAATCTGTCCCTGCATTGCTGCACGCTGCAGCACAGCCGTGCTTGGCAGAATGCGTGCCACGAGCTGCACGGCTGCAACAGGCGTCCGCAGTGCCGGCATTCAGCACTGCTCCTGGCTGCTTGAACACCCCTCGCCAGCCACGTGCCAGCTGCTGCGTGGGTAAAAATGCAGAGGTTTAAATTGGTAGTGATGTATTCCAACCAGTAATGTGCCTTATTGATCTCGTTCTGCTAAGTTTCTTGTCCAGACTGTTTTGCTTGACAGACCAGCCCATGCAAGCAAGAATGTATAATATCTAAATGTGATTTTAAAAATACTGAGGAATTTGTGTCTGCACGCTTACGACTGGGACAATAGTTTTGGGGAAATATTTGTCAGTGGGAGGAATGGAGCACTTTGGTCTTAATGCCTGACGTGTCACATCTGTGCGTGTCAGAGATGGTGCTGTAGGAGCAGGGATCAGACCTGGGCTTTGCACACTGCCTCAGAGCAAATGAGCGAATGGTTCTGTGGGCAAAATGTCTGAATGCTTTGGCTGTGTGGTATTTAGTGAATTCTTAATAAACTTGTGGGAGAGGGGAGACGCTGGCTTTGCAGTTGGTTTGTGGTTTTAAATAAACACATAAACTTCTGACAAGCTGTAGTTGCTATAAGCAGGATTTTTGGCATTGAACATTTCTCTCATCCAGCTGGAAAGCAGAACAAAACCCAGCATTAATGAGGCAATCCTATTACATTCATCTTTGCATCCCCTCAGAACTAAGCAGCAAAGCTGAAGCCCCTTGAAAGTGCAAATTAATCTGCAGGACAGTAAAACTGAGCACTGAGCTGATGCATTGCAGCTCTGCCCTCAGGAAACACGGTGGCTTTAACCAAGATGTGCTGTTACTTTGCATTTGAAGAATCCATAGCAAATCAAAATGTAATCCAGGCTCTTGGCTTGTACCAAAGCATTTTTTTCCACATGGCAGCAGCCCTGGAGGCGATCTGCAGTAGTCCTTGTCCTTGTGGTGTCACCGGTCGTGGTCTCCCTGCCACTACCAGGAGGACACATGGCCCCTCAATGTTCTTTAGAATCATAGAATCATTAAGGTTGGAAAAGACCTCTAAGATCATCTAGTCCAACTGTCCACCTACCACCAATATTGCCCACTAAACCATGTCCCTTAGTACCACATCTCCACGTTTCTTGAACGCCTCCAGGGATGGTGACTCCACCACCTCCCTGGGCAGCCTGTTCCGGTGCCTGACCACTCTTTTGGAAAAGAATGTTTTCCTAAAATCCAACCTGAACCTCCCGTGATACTAGTGGAGGCCAGGCTGACCCCCACCTCACCACAGCCTCCTTTCAGGGAGCTGTAGAGAGCAATGAGGTCTCCCCTCAGCCTCCTCTTCTGCAGACTGAACAATCCCAGCTCCCTCAGCCGCTCCCCATAAGAGTTGTGCTCCAGACCCCTCACCAGTTTTGTTGCCCTTCTCTGGACACGTTCCAGGGCCTCAAGGTCTTTCTTGTAGTGAGGGGCCCAAACCTGAACACAGCACTCGAGGTGCGGCCGCACCAGAGCTGAGTACAGGGGGACGATCACCTCCCTGCTCCTGCTGGCTGCACTGTTTCTAATGCAGGCCAGGATGCCATCGGCCTTCTTGGCCACCTGGGCCCACTGCTGGCTCATGTTCAGCTGAGCATCAGCCAACACCCCCAGGTCCTTTTCCTCTGAACAGTCTTCCAGCCTCTCTGCCCCAAGCCTGTAGCACTGCATGGGGTTGTTGTCCCCAAAGTGCAGGACCCGACGCTTGGTCTTGTTGAACTTCATCCCATGAAGTTTGTCTGCCTTGCTGATAGCTCTTTGCCTGCATGTTCTGCTGCAGGCAGGCTGCACTCACTCATCTGCTGTGCCTTCATTTTAATCTGCTTGGGTTTTAAATATATCATGTGCATATGGATGTCCCACTGATGTTACAGAGAAAATGATGGCTGTTGTGACTGACGGGGGAGCTGAACAGTTTGTTCACCAAGCATGTAGCGCATTTAACTTCGCTAGCATATTTATAAACACACTGTATTTTGACTGGGTGATCTCATTGTCTCTGTGGAAGAGGGGTTAAAAAGACACATGCTGAAGTCTCCCTGTGTAGTGAAAAACATGGCCTCAGCGGCTCACGGAAAAAAATACGTTTATCACCAACATGGAGCTGTTGAACTGGGGCCATTTCTGGAGAGATGAGAGAGAAGCATTGTGCTTGGAGCAGAAATGCTGGACTAAGTGGGGCTAGGTTCATTTTGAATTAAACAGAACTCTGAAAATACAGTTTTAAGTGAGGAAAAAATGTAGAAAAGTCTCTCATAAGAGGTAAAACCAAGCAAAAATCCCTGTATTGCATTTGAGCGAGTGGAACAGCACTAGGTGTGTCTGAATTGAACGCACTAGCAGATGAACAGTGTTTTGAATAACAAACTTTGCTGGTCATGGTAACAGCTGTGATGGAATATATTTGTGCTGTTTGTACAAATTATGGTAAATGAACACCATCAAAGTGGGGAAGAACACAGTTGAGTTTCCCTAAGTAAACCTAGCTCAGCCTTGGACACTCAATATGAATATTTTTCCCCAAGGGTTTCTTATTTTCTGTAATGCTGAGGATTTACAAAGCAGTTTTTATGTGCAGCAGAAATCTGAAGTGTGATGTTTTTGCCTTCTCACTGTGAAATCACTTGGAGGGATCACTGAGGCTCCAGGGCATATGAAGCACAGTTTGCTTCTTTTGTTCGTGGCCCTGCATAGATGCATGTATGTATGGTGCACATAGAGGGGAAATATCTTCCCTACTTCTTCACTGGTGTCACCTCAGGCCTCCAAGGAAATCCGTACCTGAGCCATGCAGCCTTCAGAGGCATGGCTGGAATGTAGGAAACAGTTTGTACTGTGGATAAGACATACGTAAGTCTGTCAAATAACTGATGTGCATTTTGAGAAGTATGCAGCAACGTGGGTCACTACAGGCTGAATAGGGGTGTTACGAGCAAAGCAGCACCAAGATCATTGAACTTGGATGAAGTTTCAGAAATAAAGAGACTTTGGTTATAGTGGGCAGGGGAGAGAAGAAAGCTTTTTAAAAAGAGAAGTTAATGCTTATGTCTGTGTCTCTTGTAGGTACGTACATTCTGACAACTGCCCTGCTGCCCCTCCTGGAAAAAGAAGCTGATGCCAGAGTGGTGAGTTTGTGATGCTGTTGGAAAGTGGTGTTTCACTGTTCTTTCCGTGTGCTTTGTGACAGCATCTCTTTGCCTATGTTAGCAGTGCAAGATTATTTATAATTCCATATACATCACTAGAATCCTCTTGGATTTTGCCAACAACAAGCTCCTTCTCCAGGGCAAAGCTCCTGCCTGCTGCTCTGAAGCCTTCATTGGAAAGCAGAGTAAAACACTTTCTCTGGAAACTTTCCCGTTTCCTTTCCCTGGGGCAAGTTATCTCCTGCAATGTAGTGCAAAATACTAATAACAGGAGTATAGGATTAAAAAAACTTTATAGGTTTTGGTATAGAGTGGGACTGCGAGTACATTTTTAAAATGAATTTTCCCAAGTTTTATATAGTATCTCTTGTTTCCTAATTAGCTTATATAAATGCTAAAGGTATAAACTACAAATTGTGCTATTCTGCTGTTTGCTTTCTCCCAATTACTCTTCAAAAGGAAAAAAGACAAAGATTTCCCAATGGAGTTGACACCATTTTGAGTGAAAATCAATTGTTTTGTTTCTTTTTAAAATGATTTCTTTCACCTTATCTCCAGGTAAGCTCCACATAAGAGCACACACAGTGCAAAGAATATGCAGAGGAATCCTGTTCGCAGAAACTTCAAAATGTGGCTTGAAGACCGCATTACGTGCATGAGTAATCACGCTGGGGAGTTTGGTTTTTCATTCGTTTCTTTTTCGTTCATTTGCTTACAGGTAACTGTCTCTTCTGGGGGCATGCTAGTTCAAAAACTGAACATCTCTGACTTGCAGTCAGGAAGTGGGACCTTTGATGGAACTATGGTGTATGCCCAAAACAAGGTACAGTCCCTGGTGTTGAAAACAAAGCCCAGCACCTGTTTGCTACCATCTGCTTTGCATAAAGCCTTCTAGAAAGATAAAAAGTTCACTGCGGCTTCCCCATCGCATCCAACCTGTACAGAGAAGCACAGGCCATGACCGCTGTTGTCATGCACTGAGGAGTGCATACCACCTCGCACGGGGAGCGTGGCTTTCATTTGATTTGGTTCAAGTCTTGAGGGCGAGAACTGTCTTTAGCTGACAAGCCCTTTGTATTTGCTCAGTTCTTCCCTACAGTGCAGCAAGTAGACTTGGTGAGTAAAAGCAGTGTAACCCCTTTGAAAATAAGCTTGTGGCTAGGATATGGATTGCAGTGGTCTTGATGGTCTCTGACAAAATTACCCACTAAACCCAATCAGGGTGAGCAAGGATATTTTTTGCTATACGTAAATGCCCTGATACTCACAGCACATTAGGTGTTGTTTATATCCCGGGGAACAAACTCTCTGGACAGGATATCAACCCTGTTGCTACTCTGGCTGTTCTTGCTCTATCCTAGAGACAGCAAGTTGTCTTGACAGAACAATGGGCAAAAACTCACAGAAACATCCATTTCTCTGTTATGCACCCCGGCTGGGCAGACACTCCAGGTATCATCTGCTTGACTGTCTATGTTTTTTCTCCAGATTAGCCTAAAAACAAAGAGAAGAGAGACTTTCTGGTAAATTTCTCTAGCAGGTGCAGTGATTTCTTGGCTCCAAACTGGTGCTTGGCGTGGTTTATACCCCCTTGGTAGCCCTGTTCTGCTCAACGTCTGCTGTCTGTGCGTAGCTGGAGAATAATAAAGGGCTGTGAATGATTTCAGCCCCGTGCAGATGCACAGAAAAGCCCCACTGCTTTAAGCCAACCTCTAAGTTACAGTTGTAGTGGGACTGCTAAACACACAGAAACAGCTTCTGCCTCTGCAAGTACTGACATGCAGATGTTGGAAGTTTCCAAGGGCATACACAAAAAAGGAGCATACACCATGTGCACGCCTTGTTCCTCTGCTCTTCCTCTAAACATTTATGGCCATTGAGAAGCATTGTTTGGCTAGACAGCTCTGTCTGGGCTTCAGCTGTTCTTTACTGACTGTGTCTCAGCAGGAGGGCCAGCGTGAGTTATCCAGTCTGTGGGTTGTGTTCCGCAGTCTGTTCCCAGCCCCTAGCACTCCAGCTTGAGCTACAGACTAGCAATCCTATATCTAGTTTTATTCTGGGGACACAGTTTTCCAAATGTTTCTTATAATAGAAACATTTAAACCCATCTACTGGATACTTGAAAATTAAGCTTTCCAAATCTTAGTGTTTCTTTTTCTTTATAATGTATTTATTTTTGCACATCATTTATGTGTTCTCAAACCTAATGAGCTTTAAAGTTATGCCACCATAAAGTTCAAGGACTCTCCAAACCCCTAAAAATAAACAGCTGCAGGGGATGGGCCTTCAATCATCATCTGTCGGACAAAGTACAATGAATCCAGTGTTTCAACATCGATTATGTAGTTAGTTTCACCATAAAATTTTGAATAAATAAAATAAAATTTTTAAATTTTAAAAATTTTTAAATAAAATTTTGCTGCAATTGATTTCCTAAAACTGGCATGAAAATAAGAACTAAAAATCCTGTCAGAATACCTGGTTTGGGTATTTCTGTTTTCCTCATGTTTAACTTCTTTGGAATTGAGAATGGAATTGGATCAGAAACCACTCTGATCCTGTTCTCACCTCCTGGTAGCTTTCTCCCTGTCATTTGACCCAAACAAACAACTGCTTGATCATCTGGCAGCTTAGCACTCTTCCACCGCAGCCATCATACACCTAGCTGGGGGGAAATCTCTTTCATAAGCTTTGAGATGCCTTCTCTTCATTGTATGCTCACAATGGCAACTTTAAACATTTTTTTTTCAAATCATAAAAGCCTTGCATGGCAGACCACCATCCCATTGTTCTCTCTAGCTGTGAGGTCCTCCATGCCAGATTTCTATCAGAAGATGAAGAACAGCCTTCGCACAGAGGCCCAGGGAGCTGATACCGTGGTGTGGTTGGCAATATCGTCCGAGGCAACCAAGTTACCCAGCGGCTTGTTCTTCCAAGGTAAGGCAGCAGTGTCTTTCATTGCATATCAGTGGAGACTGCTAAGCTGCCTGCAACTGTAGGATCCCCATCTAGCCTGGAGGGGGATGATGACTCGACCAGGCAACTGCTTTTCAAAGGATGAAGTGTTCGAGTCTCAAAGTTGTTCCAAGACTAAAGGTTTAAGTGAGCACTGTGCAACCAGAGAAAGACTCTGTTAAGCTGTCGTGTTCCTGCTTCTGTCCTCTAAATCAGCTCACAAAGAGTTCAGAGCATTTCCTTAGGGATAGTTTTTTTGGTTTTTTTGGTTTTTAAGTGAAGATGGCTGTTGTCAGGACTGTGCCAAGGGAAGGTAAATCACAGCAGCCAAACAGCATCTTTTATGATGCTGGGAAACTAGCAGCCCTCTCAGAGGGCAAGGAGTGTTGGCTTTGCTTTGACAGGCTCTTCCTTCCTACCTTTCCATGCTTGTGTGGTACTGCCAGCTCCTCCTTTCTCTGAAGCTGGGCAGAGGCTTGAACACAGTGGCTTTTTTGGCGTTACTAACATGGGGAATGTAAATGGAAGAAATAGGCCAGAGCCTCTTTTCTCCCAGGCAAATGGCAGGCACCTTAGTGGAAGCAGCTGGAAGCACAGATGTCTTAATGGTGGTGCAGGTCAGTCCAGTGGGAGAAAGGCAAAGCCCAGGATAATTGCTTACAGGGGCCCAGCACTGTTTGTTGGATGTGAAAGCCTGATTTACCCGAATTTCTAGTTGGAGCATGCAGAAATTTGAGACTTTTTGAGCTGGGTTGACTTTGTCCTTTCTGTCCTCTCCCAGGCAACCACACAGGGTTGGTTGATGGCATTCTGTCAAGGCAAAGTTGGATCGGGCCCTGAGCAGCTTGATCTGGTGGGTGGCAATGCAGCCCATGGCAGGGGCATTGGAATTGGATGGGCTTTAAGGTCCCTTTCACTCTAAGCTTTTCTAAGATTCTATGACAGATACTTAACTGGACCTTCTTCATGCCATCATGTGGCGCATGCAGAACACACACCTCCCAGCTGGGCATTCTTCTTTGTAGAACCAGGCGTTGTCTTTTTTGTACTCTTGGCTCCTCAGCTGTAGGTCGTGACTTCTGAGAGCTTTGGTCTTGGCATGACTGTTCTGAAGGTTGCTAGGGAATTTTTGTGTCACCTGCTTACTGAATAGGGATGAAGTCAGACAGTTTCTTCCTCTCCCCCAACACCCTTTGGAAGCCACAGCTTAGAGTTTAAGGTCTTTGGCCCCCTTCAGTAAAGGGTTTCATGTGCTAACACACATCAGTAGAGATCCTTCTCTTCTGGTCTTAGAGGGCCATTTCCTGAATGAGTAACATCTTCCCTCCATTTCCTCTGTTTCCCTTTATTGTGTTCTCTTTGAGTGCAAATGAGAGCCAGCATTTCTTTTTCCTGAGGAAAAAAAAAGGGAGGTGAGAACATGACTCGTACAAACAGAATTCTCTGCATCTGCCAAAATAAAAAAAAAATGTTTGATGAAGTCCTGCTTTCCAAAGACTAGGAGCATCCTCTCCGTGATGCTGAGCTTGGCTTTCACACCTAGTTCCCAAACTTTAGCACAAGCTGCTTGAAACACTCCGCTCAGATAGGAAGCAGTCCATGTTCAGTGCCGGAGAAGGGAATGTTCCCCTGCATGTTTCACTCTCCTTGGGTTTCCATGAGCAGAGGTTGTATGGTGTGTGCAGCCAGTCAGAACATTTGCTCTCTTAAGAGAGATGTTCTCTCTCTGCTCCCCCGGGGAGTCTGATAGGTTTTCAGAGAAATCTGTTGCCCACTGTTGGTACAGCTTACTCGTGTAGTCTTAGCTCGCTACTGCAGAAGTTGGACTTAATAAGTAGAGCAACAGTGCTGCGCCAGTGCCCTGACAGTTGCTTCATAGACAGCTAAGGGCGTTGTCATAAGGTTTGCAGGTTCCAGATCTCATGTTTTTGGAGAGAAAAATCCCTTTAAAGGGACAGTGATACAGCTGCATTTACCCAGGGTGAGCAAGGAGGACGAGATCTGGAAAGCCAGTTGAAGTACCAGACCGAGCAAGTTTGGTCAAGATGTCTTTATTGTGGGTTCGTGTTCTTTCTGGAGTAATTAGCAGAAGTTCATTAGCATTTAGAATTTAACCATTTATGTTTAAGGATGAAAGTAAGCATTTTAAGGTTCAAAGTAATCTAAACTACAAAGTCCCAGCTGGGGAATTTCTGTTGCACCAGAAGCATTAGCCAGGAGACAACGAAAAACCCTGTCTGATGCTGAAAAAGCAGCTTCTACCTGTAGGAATAGTCACAGGTGTAAACCCTACGGTAAGGCCTTCCTTTATCCATCTGCAACTGGTGAGATCTCGCTCCCCACTCTGAGTCATGTTGTGCAAAAGGACAATCATTCTGCTTCCAGAAAAAAACAAAATTAGTTTAACTTCTGATTTGGAAAATGTACGTAACTAACATCGTTTAAAGAAACCTAGAAGGTAAGTTTTCTGGCTTCAAGGCTATAAAGGATGTTTGGAAATGGTAGAGCCTAGCAGAAAAACCTCCTTTGTGCTAGAAGAGGTAGATAAATATACTCATAAGGATTTTTTTTTTCTTTCTTGCAGACAGGCAGCCAGTCTCTACACACCTACCCTTAGCAAGCACCCACAGCCCACCAGGGGATGAGGAGAAGCTCATGGAGGTGCTGGAAGAATTCTCCCAGAAGTTCAAATCCACTTCTCTGGGATCTTAGCATCACTGCTCACACAGCATAGCCACAAAGCTGTTAATTACACCAGCAGTGCTGTTGGGTATCTGCCGGAGAGGAGAGGTAGAATACTATAGGCCCATTAAAAATACATTGTATTCAGGTGTGCTCATTGTGGGGCATGGTGGTGCCTGCAAATTTGTTCTGTTCCTCAGAGTTCCACCTACTGTGAGTATGCACCTGTTGTCTCAAGACACAGCAAGAGTGTGGTCTTTGAATTAGAAGGAAAAATCTGGAGGCATTAAAATAAAACCCAAGTGACAGATCTAAGCCATGGCTGTCCAACCTTTTCACTTGCCTGGGCTGCACTGAGTGAAGAGGAATTGTCTTGAGCTGCGTATAAAATATAATATAGTTAACGTATAAAACTAACAACACTTTTTTTTTTTTAAGATTTTCATTAAAACATAAAAAAGAGCAACAAAAACATAAAACTAGTAGGATATTTGACCTTGTTTTTGTGAAACTACTGCGTCATTCTGGTTTGATGGAAGTGGTGGCAATTCTTCACGAGCTGTGCTGGGCTGTGGGTTGGACGTGCCTGCTCTGAGCTTTGTGAAGCTATCCAGAATCTTCCAAAGGACTTAGAACACACAGAAATGCAGAGGGCCTTCAAATGTACCTTCAGAAGTCCTCATGAAGGGCATCAGGAAAGGAACAGTTAATATTTCAAACAGTGTTTAAACACCATTTAGCAGGGTGGTGGCTTCTTCTCCAGGGGAGATTTAGATTAGATATAAGGAAAAACTACTTCTCTCAGAGAGTGGTCAGGCACTGGAATGCCCTGCCCAGGGAGGTGGTGGAGTCACCATCCCTGGCGCTGTTCAAGAAGTGTCTGGGTGAGGTGTTATGAGATGTGATTTCGTAGCTTAGTGGGTAGGGATGGTGATAGGAGGACGGTTGGACTAGATGATCCTGTAGGTCCGTTCCAACCTAGTGTTTCTATGATTCTATGATTCTTTCAGTGCACGAGGATGACTGGGCTCAAACATGTAACGGGGAATGCAGAAACTCCTGCACTGCGTGCTTAGTTTAAATGGAAGGATTCTTCACAGCCTTCAGTTTCTATAAATCAGTGCTGGTATGCAGAAGCGATCTGCTTCCTCGTGTTTAAACAGCAAGCATTTAGGAATGCTGCCAAATGCCTTCCACATTACTTTATGGAGCCAGGACCGAATATTATCCTGTTTATGTCAAGACACTATGAAGTAGGAGGCTTCAACACATACCACACCCAGACAGGGTTGGATTCCTCCCCTTCAGGAAGCAGAGAAATGGTTCCATGACTCTGGGCATGAAAAGTGATGATATGCTAAGCTGTATGTGCTTGTCATTTCTGTGGAAGATCAGGGAATTGCTTTATCATTACGAATGGAGTACGAAGGGGAAGGGAACACTGGGAGGCACAGGCTTTAGAGGAGAACTCCACCTCCTGGTGAGGGGGTTGCATTTTGCCTGTATTTCCATGCACAGAGGATGGAATTTGTCTTGCCTGACCTGTGGACATTTGAACTGCTCATTGGAATTCTCACTCTAAATCAGTAGAGAGAAAACAGCCTCTTTCACAGGGAATTATTGGATCTAGTTTAAAACCCCCCTGCATTTTTACATCTTTCCACTGACTGTGAAGACATCCAGCTCATACTAAGACATTCAAGTGGGATTAATTTTATCTTCTATACTGAAAATTTACTGTGAAGCCAGGATTGTTAGCAGCAATCGTGGCAACACGTTCTTCTCCTGAGCCAGCCGTGTTTGGTGGCAAACTGCGTCCAAAGCCCAGCAGAGTTACTCCACTGTTTCTACACATGGCTGTAGGTCAGTGTGGTAGGGCAAGAGCTAGGCGTAAAAATAACACAAATTATTTTCAGTTATTTTCTCTGCCGTGGCTGTAGCTGAAGACCAGGCTGATGGGCAAAGAACTCCTTCTGTCCACTTTCCATAATTCAGTTTCCCACAAGACATCATGCTGGCCGATACCTCACAGTTCTGCACTTATTATTCAAAGACATCCTATTATCAATTTAGAAAAACTTCTTCTCAGCATACTGTCTCCCTAGAAATAAGGGCTTTACTGTCAGAGAGGTACTGAAATTAGTTTTCCCATGATAAGCAGTGCTGAAACACTTCAGGCTGTCAGAGCTCTTCCTGCAGAGGTTGGAACACGTTTCCAGCTATTGCTGTATTTTAGAAACTTAACTCCTTCTCACACTACAGTGGGAGAAGACAGCAGCAAGGCTTGTGCAGGCATTTATTTTCCAAAAATCTTCTACTAACAACATTTTAGATTGTTCAAACTGTTAAATCCAGCTACTGAAAACAACAGCGTGGCTGAAAGCTTAAGAAACAGCTGCTTTTCTCTATGTAGGGGCTGCAACACAAATGACAACGCTGTACACTTGAGTGTTTGAGCCAAGTTGCTTCACAGCTCTGCAGAACAAAAGTGTAATGACTTAATGATACTTAAATAGCTCACAAAAATAACCAAAAGTGCACTTTAGCATATGTTGAATCCTCTTTCTTTACTAATGTATTTAAATATCCTGTATCTGTCATTTTAGTCACAGCTGAAGTTGGAAATAAAGCCAGAAAACTGCTTTAATCAAAGTTTGGTCACAACATCATTAAAAAGAAACAGATATTGTGGTTTAAGAGGATTTTAAATAAAGACAGGACAGCAACTAGAAACAAAATGTGGGATGTCCCACAGTGCTGCTGTTACATTCCCGATTATTTCACCGGTTTTCCCCAGGAACCAATGAGGTATGTAGCTGTAACGCCAGCAAGATGCTTCGTGTTAATGCAGTTCACAACACATCGTACCTGTGTGTAAGGAAACACATTTAGCATCACCTACACATAGTTTAGGGGGTAGAGAAAATGGCATCCAGTGACAGATTATCCAAAATACGAGGTGCCGCAAATTCCTGCTAAGCAGCACACGTTGAGGCCTTCAGTGCACACCTGCTTTGTAGGAGCTGAAATACAAGCACAGCAGCTGTTCCTGCTTCCCTTCTCTTCCCCTGCTCAGCCCAACACTTCTTTATATCAGCTTTCAAGCTTACATGGTCCCGACCTCAGTTGTTTAATTATTCACATTCTGAAGGCTTTCTCATTTTTCTTCATTTTTTAATGTCACCTAGTCAGAAGGCTTTTGCTTTTGGGGCTTTGCATGAGCAGCACACATAGAATCGTATTCCCATGCCACCCATCAGCAGTGCAGCAGGACTGACCGCAGGGATGCGAATGCCACTGGAACATCCCTCAGTCTTCAGTGAAAATGTCACGAGATCCATGAAGCAGATACCTGGTGTAAAGGGCATTTCCTCTTGTCCTGAAGTTTCATTTCTGGGCCATGTTTATTCTTCATTAACAAACAAAGCAAGCAGTCTGTGGTTGATTCCAAGTATAACAAATTGTTTCTATCATCTGTCTTTGAATGCCAGGGCATTCCCACATCCGCCTGGCTATTGCAGAGTAAACTGCAGATACCAGCTGTGGCACCAGCGTACCCCCCAGCGTCTGTGCTGCCCCAGCTGTCCACACTCACAGTTTCCATCACTGCTAAAAATATTCAAGAGGGACATCGACATCTCATCCCGTTACGCTGCATTCGGGTGTGATGCTGAGCATGCCACACTTGGGCTCTAAGGCAAGAGGCTTTCTATAGACTTTCGTGTAAAATAAGTCAGTACTGAAAAGCTCAATGTAAGCAATTTATAAGGTGGAACACAGTCCTGGGCAAGACATTTCAATTTGCAGCTCAGTCAGTTGCTGTATTTTTGGAATGACAGAGCATTTTTTGAAGACATGACATTAGGGGTTTTCATTAATGTTCAAGCCAGTGAGTGGAGAGTGCTGTTGCCAAATGGGTTCGCTTCAGATAACGCCCTGACGGTCATTGACTGCAGTGGAGAAGGACAGCTTTGAAGCAGTGTAATCCACCCCTTCCCTTTGCCCACGCCCTTCTTCCATTCCTTTTGTGTGTGCTGCTCTGAGCGCTCCCTACAGAAGTGGGGCCTTCTGACAGCACCAGATCCTATTTATCTAAAATCACCGTCCACCCAGTGGCTTTTTAAATGAGCTGCCAACACTCTGAATGGAAGCAGGAAGCTTCACATCTCTCTCAGCTCAGAACTTTTCCCTTTTTTTTTTTTTTTTTTCCCGTCAGTCTTAACAGTTCACGTTTTGCTGGGGGAGGTGGTTTGGGGTGCGTGTGGGCAGGCACAGTGTCTGATTACAGAACATAATTTTGAAATGCAAAGAAGATGACTTGAAAAATCCGCATTCCAGCAGCAATCCTCATAGCACTGATGCAGGTAATAAGAAAGAGAAAGGAGACACTGAAAAGGCAGGAAACCCAGTGGGGAGGGAGAGTAACAAACATTTCTGGGGCTGAAAGTGACCAAACCAAGAGCTCCGATTTGTGGAGCAGGCCGGTATTTATGCGCCTCTCTCTCTAGAGGGAGCCAGCAGATAAGTGTTAGGAAAAATGCTGTGTTCTTGTGAGGAAAATGTGCTCTCTGACAAGGCAGAATCTAACACACAGCCCACAAAGGGCATGGCCTGGCCAGGGGCCTTCAGCAGGCCGGCATTCCGGCCTGTGCGTGCTGTGCCAGCAGTGAAACTCCAAAACCCTAATTCCTTGTTACAAATCAGCACACACATAGAGAAGGAAAACAGCCAGGAACTGATGGAAACAACTCAGCGAAATGGCACCGTTAATTCAGTTATGTTGGAGACACATACTGGAACAGGAGTGGAAATTGTTACAATGCAATTAGCAGGAAAACATGGTCACATCGTGGAGCAGTGCTCCTGGAAACACTGAGCCCAACAAAAGCCAGGAAGACCTTTTCCTGTTAAGTCCCCGTGTTCTGAAAGACAGCGACGTTCTCAAGGTTCTGAGCTGGTGGGATAACTTAGCTCACCAAATAAAGGCAGAAGCAAGGCTCAGCCTCAGGAAAACAAAACCACACCTTTAAACTTGTTAATAAAACCAGTCTTTCTGAAGTACCAATGTCAAAGAGCAGGTGTGTAGCAGTCAGTTTTTATCAAGATGGGGCTTTTGCTCAGTCACCTTCTTCTTACAGTGCAGCTGCTGCATCTCCACCTGCTACAGCCCCACCTGGGCTCGGAGCAGAACCTCAGCGCCCAGCAGAGCCAGGCTTACCCCAGCTGGAAGGCGGGGGCTGTGGTACCGGCTCCGGGCAGGGTGGGAGGAGAGGGAATAGCTTTTACTCAACATCGAAAACAGCAGTGAAAGCTTCAAGGAACTATGTTGAATCTGGTGGTAATGACTAAAGTTAAATGAAGCTCGTGTAGTCATTTTTGCTGAAATTTCACTGATTACAGGTCAGGGAGCCCTGACCTGTATAACACGTTTGTACTTGGTCAGCTTCTGCAGAGATGCTGCGTTCAGTAAGCAGGGATGGAAAAAATGTGCAAAATTGTGGAAAGCTCAAAGATGACAAAACTTCTAATAAATTCAGATTATTTAATGTACACAGAACAAGCAGCTGGAGAAGGGCAAAGCCAGGATCTTTGTATGGCCTGACACTGCTCTGCACCATCTTGGCAGTGATGTGGCTGTCTGCCATCACTGAAATACTGAAGTGCTGCCACATTCAGTGCATTTCTTACAGCACTACTTGAGCTCAGATAAACACTACTGCTGGGAGACTGAAACAAAGGACAAGAGGTTCGAGTTACATCTCCATAGGCTTAATTTACCACCTCATCCCTGGAACATCTCCCTTGTGCCTTCTGGATCCTGACCAGGGCTGCTGGTCAGCTTGTAGTGCTAGGCCAGGATGGTTCAGCCTTGTATGGTTCCGATGATCTTCATTTCAACACTGCTGCCTTTTTTTTTCTTTTTTTTGTATGCCAATAATGTTTGCTCTTGGCATCTTTTCTATACGTATATGTATTTGCCTTGGTGCTAGACCGGGCTCTCTTACTCTCGTTTTGTTTCGAGTTCAATCTGAAATTTCCACATCTGAAATTTCAATGTCTTTGAACTCAACTTCTTTCTGTTCTTAGCAGCACAACATTGTCCTGCAGCAAACAACATTTTGGAGATGGCCAAACACAAGACACAATGGAAAATCCCCACAAACTGGGAAAATGCGGAAAAGTCAGATGTAACCACACAGAGTTAATCTCTGAAACCGAAACTCCAGAACTATGCGCGGCCCTGCTGCAAAATGCCTAACCCTGCTGTCAAGTCTCTGCACCTGAAAGGCCATCAGCACTATCCTTGCCATGCCCATGCACTTGTCATAGAATCATAGAATGGTTTGGTTTGGAAGGGACCTTAAAGCCCATCCAGTTCCAACCCCGTGTTGTGGGCAGGGCTGCCACCCACTACCTAAGGGTTCTGGGGAGAGGATAAATGCTTGGTTTACCTTCCTTCAGCCACCTGAATCCCGTGTGGCTGTTTGTGCAACCCACGCCTACCCCATCACCCACCCGAACACTACAGATTCTGCCCATTTTAAAACCAGGCAGGTAGATTCTCTGAAGGGCACTGCTTCTTCCCCTAAGAAAACAGCAGCTAACAGAGAAATGAAAACCGAGTTTTCTAAAATCAAGAGCAGGGGAAAGCCAGCATTGTCTGTATGCCCTTAAGCACTGCGGGACGTAACACTAAAAGCTTGCTGCTGCATTTGAGCAGCCCTGAGGAAGAGAGACTTTTTGTTCCCGTGTGTGTGGGTGAGTTGCGTGGTGTACATCTGTACCCAGAGACACAGCACCATGCCCCCCCCAGTTATACAATTAATAAAAAATAGCTCAGGTTTGCTATTTGGCAACTGAAATGGAAAGGACCAGGCAATAGGGATCCCTCTTTGTGCTCATCTAGAAGACAGGAGAAATAGATATGGCAATACTAACAAGGCAAGACAGGAAGACATGCACAGGTAGGCAACATCAAACCCTCCTTGCGTCATTTGGTAGGTAAAAAAATCATTGTTGGAGTTAAATACACCTATTTTCCCTTCATATCACAACATTATAGCTGTAAAGGTCACAGCGAAGGGAGAGGCTTCTCTTTTTTCCCCAGCTTCCCTTTCAGCTTGTAGCATTTTCTAAGCCACGAGCAGTCTGACCTGAGACTGCAAGGTAAGAGGGCATCAAGATAAATTCAAGCAACTCTCCAGGTGACTTGTTCAGAAAGAACAGCAGGGGAAATTTTGCAAAATGGGCTTGTATACCCAATATCCATCCATAAGCAACACTGAAACCACCACTCCTCGGGAAGAGAAGATGCTGGCAAGAGTTTACTGCAGGAGTTCAGAACACACCTTGCTCCGAAATTCAGTCATCTTGGGAGTCAGCTCCTCACTTTTGTTCAAAACAGAACATTTAGGCATTGACCAAGCAGCTCCCCAGGCTTGTTGCAGCCATTACGTCCCTTCAGGAACAGAGCTGAACACTGAGTTAAGATTCCTGAGTTCTCCCAAGTTTCTGCCATCATGTGAGACATTCTCTGTGGCAGCAGAGCAAGTTTTGGCCAAAAGGCCCAGAGCCCAGGGTGACGTGGAACAGCGCAGGCCAGCAAAGTTTCATACACCTTCTCCAGCTGGAGCCAAGTACTGGCAGGAGACTTCCTCATCCTGCATTGCTTCGCCAGCCAAGAACACTCCAGTCAGCAGCAAGCAGGCACAAGGTGCAGTGAAACGCCTTCCAAGAGGAAACAAACATCTGGCTTCCAGGAAAGAAAGCGGGAGGGCTGGCAAAAGCATTAACATTTAAGCAGGAAAAAGAGTCTTTTTAGTGAGGTGTGAATTACGTTTGAAAATATGCTTTAAAAAAAGTGCTGCCTAGAGGGAACCAACAACAGGTTGTATGAGCAGGAAGGCCAGGGGGCATCACTTCAGACAATACAGCTGCAAAATGCTTAGACACCATTTATAGGATGTATAAAAAGAGAATTTTCCCTGAAAATATGTAGCAGTCTTACCACACACACATAGAAGTCCACGCACCCGTAACTGAGGCAGCTCATCAGTCTAAGATTCATGCCATGGATTGTGTTCACCTTCTTGTTTCCTTGAAAGTGAGCTACTGCCAGGCAAGCGAAGAAGGTGTGTTTTTTTGGCATTACCTCTCATGTGAAAATACACAACTCTTCTCCATATGACAACGTGCTTTGTAGTGGTAAACACCTCAACCTCCCGTTTCGATGGGAAAACAAAGCACAAAGTGGGGCAGGGCTGAGCACCACTGACTTGCTGTGTCTCAGCAGGCAGAGACCAAAACCCTTGCCTGAACAGGAGCTGCAGGAACTCCGAGCCTGCCCATCTACGTTCTGGGCCAGTGTCTTCCAAGAGCATTGTCAATAGTGTGCTAAATCGTGAAATGGATTTAGAGGAACCCAGAGATGACTCTTCAGATGAGAGAGCTCTGGAAAAATAAGTTTTGTTTTGTTTATTCATCTTGACATTTTCCTTTTCAAAAGGTGAGTTTGGTCAATCCAGGTTTTTAAATACTCCTTTATTTTTAAAAGAAACTGTCAAATATGACAACAGGACATCGAGTGTCGTTCAGCAATATCAGTTTCTGATCTGGAGAGGAAATTAATAAAAACCATCAGCATTTTAAAAAATAAATATGACTAACCGTATGGAAAACAGGAAAATCAATTTCATGTTCAACAACACAGACAGGTATAAATGCTGAAATGTTGCTGCACAAGGTAGAGGTAGTGGTAAACCAGACTTCTCAGACCCAGACCAGTTTTAGATCCGCTCCCCCACCCCATGCACACACTCCCAATAGTTGCTATTGCTGATAATTTCATTTGAATCAGCCTGTCAGCCTCATCAGACTCCAAGTGGGTCTGTGTGCTCCTTGTAATGCTCCGAGCTGGAAAACTATTTCAGCTTTTGTAGAAATAAGTTGCTAAGCAACCTGGCCCCCAGGTTTTGCAACTGGTGCAGCAAGGAAAGTGGCAGGAAGCTGTACTTGAGCTACAACAAAACAATAAAACGCTCTCCGCATGATGTCTGCTGGGACAGGAGGATGGTAGAGCCCTTTGTAGGATCTGCAAGTCCATCAGATGCTCGGTGATGCGACCAGAGAAGGTGCAACGCTGCGCCCAAAGGTCTTCTAGAGAGAGCATCGTCAGCAGGAACGTCCCAAATCCACAGGCGCTCGCTGCAGGGAGAGCCGATTGCCTTATACTGAAAACTCACATGGTAAGACACAAACCAAGAACCCTCTGTACAAAGCAGCAAGTATCCTGACATAATGAAATATAAAAACTAAAAATTGCACCGCACACGGATTCTCCAAACAAACTCAGGACAACCGAAGTCAGATCGTACAAATCATTAGTTAAAAAAATACCTTCTTGTATATTTTGAGAATAAGTGGAAAGAGTCTTCGTGCAAATGTTCAGCCTTGATCAAGCAGAGGACATAAAATCGTTGTAAACACATTAGTTCCTTTCTCATCTGCCATATGCGCCCAGCATTAGCTATCTTCTGCAGTATGATAAGGGTTAGGAAATCTGCTTCTTCTGTAAATGTCACCCTTCAAGTTCCATTGATGTGTCATCAAGACACTACTGGTGTCATATCCCACAACTGTTAAAATAACAACATATAACAACATGGTCAGTAGTGGTAAAATATAATAAAATATAACACATAATGTCATATCTAACTGATTTGTGCTTTTTAATTTCTGTGTAAGGGAGGCTGCGTGGCCAGAGGTGCATGTACTAGGGCCAACAAAGTTTAATTTCATTTTCCAACACTCATATCACTTGACAATTTACCCTTTTAAGCCAGGTTCATAGCTGGTTTTAAGCTACAAAAATCCACACCATATTGCTAACCTGAGTGATGAGCAGTTGTAACACAATTACAAGGAAGATTTTTTTCTATCGTTGTTTTTAATTGCCAAAGCTTTGCTATAAACTTATTTACTATTTTAGCTCTTCCTCTGCATGGAGTTTCACCATCTGGGGGGCCTTTGTTAACCTGGGCTCACAAACTGGATCAGCCACACAAAAAAGCAGTTTGTCTTCCCTGAAGAAAGGGCACCGTGAGCACTGACTTGGCTGTGACTAGTCTTGTCCCTGTCCCTTTGGGCTGTACTCCCACAGGCTGAGACCTCCTTGGTCTTTTATGGGTAGAAGTTGGAGAGACAGATCTGTGTGGAAGATGGTAGCTGGGACATGGATGGATCCCCATGGGAGAAAAAGACAAAATGAAGTACAGGAGCTGTAGCAGTCTCCTCCCTCCTACCTTAATAACCTTGTCTGTCCCCGAGGTCAGCAGCCATCCTCTGGTGGCATCGAAGTGTACATGAACTATGTTGTGCTTACTGTCATGGAAAGTAGCTGTGGGCGCCCGCCTGAAGAAAGAGATCCAAAATCAGCAAAAAACACGACTGCGGGTACCAAGGAAACAAGCATTTGAGACAAGCATCGGTCTGTTAGGCACTGCAGGGGCTGCTTCTGCTAATGGGACCCAGGAACCAACCCACTCACTGCTCCCTCCCCAGCCTGGCGGCCGTGCAGGCCCTCCCAGGCTGCCCTGGCCCTCCCAGGCTGCCCAGGCCCTCCCAGTCGCAGGCATTTTGTCCCACTGCAGTTCCAGGCCGCTCGACGCCCACACTCACTCCTCGTCCGTTATGGACTCGTGGCAGCTGTCGCAGACCCTCACTTCGAACTCGAACCCCATCAGCGGGATGGAGGAGCGCTTGGAGCTGCACTTGCCGCAGACAGCTTTCCCGCACTTGCGGCAGTGATGCTGTGGGAGACAACATGCAGAAAGTCATCTTCAGCCACGAGCCTGGGGACAGGCTGCTGCTCAGGTCCCAGCTCTACCATCTCACTTCAGCCCATTCAGTCTCATTTCAGGCTGCAGCAAACAGGGAAGCTACTCTTCCAGGGAAGATGAAGGAAAATGGGCAAGGGCTTCAGAATAAATAGGTCAAAAACATCAAAAACTTATTTTTCTCTCTTTTTCTTCCTGCTGATCACTAGCACGGACACCGAGGTCTGGCAGACAAAGCACTGCACAGACCAGAGGTATCGCTACCCCCCACCATGCTCCAGCGTGATACCACGCGCATCCCAGTGCATCATCGCCTCCTGCATGACCACCTGCTTGGCAGCTGCAGGTCAGGACTTCTTCACTGAGAGAATGACCAGCATTACGTGAATTTTTCAACAGGTCAGAAGGTGGAAAAAAGTCCAAGCTGTCCTCTTTTCATTAAGAGAGAGATGGGAGGACCGACAAAGAGCCCCACTACACAGCGCAGGAGATGTGGCCCCACCAGTCGGGTGCTGGCTGCAGCTAGGAGCTGTGGTTACCCCTATCCATGGAGGAGGATGCCCTCTCTTCCCTCCCTGAATGTGCACAGGCATTGAGGGATCAAGTTGGAAGCAGCTACATGAAGTGCACCCTTACACACTCAACCTGGTCACCTTCATGTACATCATCCTATCCCAGGCATGTCCATCTTTCGAGTCTCACTTTGGGTGTGCAGGGGAGTACTCCCCCAGTGAGCAACATGTGTCACACAAAAAATGTCCAGGTCGAAGTAGGACAGGCTATGCTGGTGCAGCATCATCCTGGAGCCTCATCCCAGCCTCTTTGTCTAAGCATAAGCACACATCACCTGATCATCTCAGTCAAGCCTTTGGGCCTTTTCCAGCTCCAGAAACACCAGTGTTTCTGCATCTTGATACCACCTGCCTTGTGTTTTCTCACACACTGACTGGGTAGGACAGGAGGGCTGCCTTGCCTGCCATAGGCTCTGCGGTGATGAGCATTAAATAAAGGGGAAAACGCAGCTGAGCTGTGGCCCAGACACCTGACTGTTTCATGCCCCATGAGGACACCCTTTCCTGCCTTTTCCATGTCCCTCTCCCAGAAGACTGCGATCCACAGCCCCCTCCTGCTGGGCAGGAGAGTGCAGCAGTGTGTTCCAAGCAGACAAGTAAGCCTTTTCCAATGCAGCTTAAGCAATTACAGATGTTTACCCAAGCCCATTAAAAACGGCTTTAGTTCCAGCACGATCTCCAAAAATCAGCTGCAAATTTCTTTCTACAACAGATTCAGATGACAGTAAGCAAAACCCCACATGGCTAAAGCTACAGACAGCCCCAAAACAATTTACTCAGCCCAGGCTCAATTATAGGCATTTGCTATTGGGACTGCCTGCAAAAAGAAAAAAAAAAAAAGGAGGAAAAAAAGAGAAATCTGCTTCTGACGAGCCTGATAATTAAGGGGAGCTCACTATCCTGCTGTCACTTGAAGAACAAAGTGCAAGTTCTCATGCCTTTAGAGAAAGAAAGATTACTATAACATATTAGGAGAGGAAGCCTAATTGCATCATATTAGCACACCAAAGGACCCATACAAACCTGCCTGAGGCCTATTTTCTTACTGTCCCACATTTGCTTGAAGTTCCAGAAGAAAGGCTGGTCGCATTTCTGACAGGAGTCACTGTCCAGCCACTCAGGGGTCTGCAACACACACAGACACGCACAGGACAAGAAAGATGTGTTGGGGTGCAGTAATGTGGTCAACTGAACTTGATGAAAAATCCCCACTTTCACAAGAAGCCATTTTACCTATTCACAGGGGTAAATAGGGTGGGGGTGTTTTTTTTGGATCAGCTCTGAGCCTTGAAGGACACAGGAGGAACAGTTCTCATCCACCACATGAAGCAGAGTTGGATTATAAGACCCTAAAAATAACCCAGGAACAAACAAGCCTCCCCCAGCCTCTTCAAGTTTGGAATTAAGCATGTAAAAATGAATGTCCTGTCTGGACAGCATTAACCATCTGCTGGGAACTGGAGGCAATTAGTACTTCCAATAGCCAAGCTACTCAAGGAGGTATTCCTGCTGTCAGAGGTATCTGTGCTGCAAATCTCCTGAGGAAAGCAAGATGAGGCTCTGAAAAAGCCTAAAACCCAAAACAGCTCTGTTCTCTGCTTTCACACACAGACAGTGAAAGGAAAGCCTTCTATTTCCTAATGCAATGTGTAGATCTGCACTCATGTTGTGGATGAAGTGGGTAAAAATATTTAAAGAACATGAAGGAAAATATTAAAGCCCTTTCTCTCCCCTGCAGCCAGGTTTTGCTGTGAAGAACAGGAAGGAATGGGCTCCCACAGGGAAGCGAGTCTTGCTGGATCCTGAAGGACCTCAGGAAATGCCTGAGATGGCAGGAGGGCTCGTGGAGGAAACAAATGATGTCCTCCCCTACACTTAGGTCCCCTAACGTGGGCCTTGCTTTGAGCTGCTGGTGGACATGCAGTGCTTCTCTCCACAGCGTTTAGGAAACACAACCTGGGAGGCGAGACTCCAGAAGAGACGTGGTTCCTGCATTTGACCCTTCTCCATCTGTCTGTCCATCCACCCATCCATCCTACGTGGGCTTAGCAAGAGCTCTTTTACAGGGATGACTTCTGCTCCTCTCAGCTGCCTGGCAGGACTAGACCACCAGGACCAGTACTCAGCCCAAGGCAGGGGCTGGCGAGCAGGCCCATTCCATCCCCACAGCAGGAGAGCCCTCCCAGCACTGCCTCACTGTGCTCCTACCCAGCTGGGAAAGATTAAGCAGCTGTAAGTTCAAAACTTTGTGAGGAAGAGCTATTAGCAAATTGCGGTTGGCTTATCAGAGCCAGCGGCTTCTCACATGCTGTAATTTAAAAAGGCAAGAAATGCAGCTGAGACTCAGAATTAAAAATACTATGAAAGCCAGAAAAGATAAGGTAAGGCTGATGGAGACCCTCAAACCCCACGGTAGTTTTGACCTCCAGCAACAAAGCAACTGTCTGCTTCACTTCTTCCATCAGTCACTTTGAAGGCTGTTCGTTCTGCAGGGGCAAATCTCTGTCTTTTCTACCCACAACAGCCTTTTAGATTAATGCCTACAGATCTGCATTTGAACACTATACATGAAGATGTTTTGCCTGTGACAGGGAACTGCTTTGTAGTCAAATAGAAACACAGCTTCTAGCATTTTTCAGATGTTTTCTTCTCACAGCTTTTTAAAAATAGATTAAAATAAGGAATCAAGCAATAAAATGATTTATTTCACTCTAATGCAGTCTCAGAGATGTGGGAAAACCTGATATCAAAGTGAATACTGAGCACACATCCAGTGGAAAAAAAATATTAAATCAGGGTAAAAATACCAAAGTCAAAAAACAAAAGGAAGTGCTCTAGGACCCCTAAACAGTATTTGGTAATCAGATCTCAAAGATTCATGATTTGTAGGTGGTTCAGCACAAGGGACACCCCATTCTGCTATGGACGATGAGGACAAGCCCACATAGCCATGGGCAGAAGAAGCAGCACACCCATTAGCACCTGCTGCTAAGCCCTCCTTTAGCTAATTATATTTCTCCTCCACTTTTTCACCAGTCTTCTCATATTATTGCTGTCTGTTTTGCAACAAACCAATCTTAACCCTTACTGTAGCCTTTCCAAGGCAGCAAAGAAGTAAGGTTTCCATTTCTGGATGTTCAGGCTTCAGGAAAAAGGAAACATTTGTTGGGAGGGAGGAACCTGCTCTGCTTTCGTTTCACTTTTGGAGATGATGACATAATTGGCCATTAGATTAGCAATTAAAGGGAGCCAACTGGAATGCTAATTCACATAAAAAAGGGAGCAAGAGTAGCTCAGTTCCTGCCTAGGACTGTTTCAGTAGGTTTTTAAATCCAATTTTCCACTTATCTTTCCTCCTTGCTCGAGGGAGACGTGCATAACCCAGGGAGACCAAAACCCTCATGGAGAAGCAGCAAAGCTGATTACAGAATGTGCTGCCAGAAGCAGCTGGGAAAAGCTCGCTGCCCTTATCCTTCCTTGCTTTTCCCTCATCTTGCTCAATTACAGTGGTCTTCCCCATCACATGCTCGAAGGGGTATACATGGGGTGTATCCAGAAACGTGTTTCCAGCTGCATCCCTTCCAGCCACAGCCCCCCATCGGCTCAGGGTAACCTCTCCTCACCCCAACTGACCCACTGTGGGTATCTGGGGAGTCTGTACCTACCCGCAGCCTTGCCCATCCATGGGAATAGGGCAGGGCATTAGGCACAGTCGTTGCCTCCATGAAGAAAAGAGCAGAGGTTTGCTGTGACTCACTTTACCAGGATTTGCCACGTTCAGCATAGAAGACCCAGAGTACATTTTGCACCTGTTTGCATTCATTGGCCACGCAGCAACAAAGCGATTAGGAAGGTGTGGGTGAAATCCTACAGTCTGGATCATCACAGTTGCCATTTACCCAGTCCTCCAGATGAGACTGAAACCATAACTAAATGTATTTTAAGCAAGAACATGGGGAAGAACAACACTGGGTTGCGCGTTTCCAGAGATGACAAAGAACTTCCTTGTTCCTCATCCACAAGGATGATCAGAGGGCTGGAGCACCTCCCCTGCAAGGACAGGCTGGGGGAGCTGGGCTTGGTCAGCCTGGACAAGAGAAGGCTGCGGGGGGATCTCGTTGCAGCCTTCCAGTATTTACAGGGAGATTATAAACAGGAGGGAAATTAACTTTTTACACAGGTAAACAGTGATAAGACAAGGGAGATTAGTTTTAAACTACAGGAGTGGAGATTAAGGTGTCAGGGGGAAGGGTAACCTAATCCAGTGCTTGATCTAGTGGTTGGCAACGCTGCCCATGGCAGGGGGGTTGGAACGTGATGATGATCCCTTCCAACCCGAGCCATTCTATGATTCTTAACAAAACCCCTAATTGTTATCAATCCATTCATTTACCCCTGAAATGATAGCATTTCTCATGATGTCCTGAAAAACAAAGCAGAACATCTCACATCCTTAGAGGATGCCTTCAGAGCAGTAATGTAAAGGATAGAAACCACTTAGCAGCTTACTTAATATGCATTTTGTGCCAGACAATTTCCCCTGTATCATATTATCAAAGCCATGGCATAATTGCTGTATAACAACTGGAGCACATCCAGCAACATTTTTAATGCCTGCAAAGTTCTTGTTCTAATTGAATGTCGCACATGGTAGAAAGGCCCCTTCTTCCCAAGACTGTTCAGACAGCATCAGCAAGAGCCGTGCCCCTACCTCCTGCCTCTCGACATCCATGTTCCAGACAACTATTCCCCCGTCGGCACCGCAAGAGATGAGCTGCCGAGTGTGGTGAGCGTAGGAGAGAGACTGAACTTTATCGCTGGAAAAGAAACAAGACAGTTACTAACCAACCATTTAAGGCTAGCACAAAGGTAAGCACAAAACATACAATAAAGCAATATAAATCACTCATTTGCCTACACGCTTTTCCCCCAGTCTCACTGTAGTTGGTATTTATTGGAAGCAAACTTGGAGTCCTTGCTGTCCAGCTGGGGCCAGAATCAGAGTGCTGCTCACCTGGGCAACATCCACAAAAAAAACCCTTCTGATAATTGATTTCACTGCTCCTGAGACTGGGAGCTGAGCTGGGAAGCCAAAGCAGAGCTGCAGCTCCAGGGGCTCTCCCCAGCCATGTGAGTGCGTAAATGTAGCCCTGGGAAGGTCCTTTCTCTTCAGTAGGTTAGTAACAACTTTGTTTTCGTAAATCTCTACAACATCCAGAAACAAAGCACTGAAGAACTGCTGAAGCTTTTCTTTTAGCACTAACAAGCATTTCAAAAATAATACAGGAATTGCTAAATTGTTTCTAAGCCTTCCCAAGGTAAGGTGGATGACTTAGGTCCTTCTGCTTCTTTTAAGGAAAAAGCAGCATGTGGAAAAAAACACAGCTTAAACCCAACCTGCTGACTCTAACGTCATCATTGGTCCCCATTACCATTAGCAGCAGCTCTCTATACTACACAGAGCCAGCCAACAGACATGCTACAGATTAAGATCCAGAGGCAAACTTCATACTAAAAGATCTAATTTCCACAGCAACAAATATAGCTGCGGTACATTAGCAAGCATCAGTGTCAGGCTATGAGGGTGATCTGGGGATTTCAGCAAAAGCTCTGCAAGGCTCTGAAATCCCAGTGGCCCAATGAAAATGCCCAGCAGAGCGCAACATCACTCAAGAGAAATATATGAAAATGCAGGAAGCTGTAAATACTGTCAGACCAAAAACACCATGGGATTTTGCCTCTCCAGCCCTGAGCCTAGCATGCTAGTCCCACGTACATGTGCTGTCAATACACTGACAACCTGTTGTCAGCATTTAAAAGGCTAGGAAGTCATGACTAGACACACTCTCCCTCTAACGTACTCAGGGCTAAGAAAAAGCTTACTCTTCTTCAAAGACATCTATTATACTACGCAAACGTGAGGCCTGTATGTGCAGGATGAACCCTCTTTCCATTAAGGGGATGCTGAAGGCCCATATTGGTAAAGAACATTACTTACAATTCAGGCTGGAGGTAGTGGGATGGAAAACACATGGTTAACACGGAGTAAAACTGTACTAATTGTCCAAGCATGATGCTCCCTCTAGAGGAAGGAAAGAGCCTGACACCTAAATAGAATGAATTTCCCTGCGGCTGTTTTCATTTGTGGACCCCTCCTTTCCAACAGAGCTGCAGACTCCCACATAAGCGTTCCGGACTGTAGATAATGGTGCTCTCTTTCACTACCCTTTGCAGACTTTCACACTAGCCTGTGGGTCTGGATGCTGAAAAGCTTACTTTAAGTAATTAATTCCAGTTGTATACAGACCAATGGGAGTCACGCATACAAGCTCGAGGCACGTGAAGACTGTAACCTCTGGGCTCTTTTTCTTTCCACATGGGGCTTCTGCCTTTAGATTTTCTGCCACAAAAGCAGGATGAAGGGCTTTGAACGTACTTATGTCCTTGCAGCTCGATGGCTGTTCCTTTTCTTCCTCCAATATCCCACATTATAATGGAATGATCAGAGCTGCCCGAGAATAAAACTCGCTGTATTGGGTCCCAACAGAGAGCAGTGACACCACCTGAAATAGGAGATGCACAAAACAGCCATTTCATTACAGAAGAACGTAGCTAAATATATAGATACACATATAAGGGGAAAGAAAGACAGAAAGACAGAAAGAAAGACAGAAAGAAAGACAGAAAGAAAGACAGAAAGAAAGAAAGAGAAAGAAAAAACAACCCAGCCAGAGCTACTGAAAATGTAGGTCTCTCTAGCAAGGGCCATGCACCCACGGTACTGGCTATTTGGTAAGCAGCAGCCTAGAATTAGTACTGAAGCACTGCCCTGCTCTTCTGCATGCTCATGTGGATGAACCCATCAAGCAGCAGAGTGGGTAGCAGAAAGCCACCATGTGATGGTCACAGGGTGACTGCGCAGCTTTTCATCTGCATCATTCCCAGGAGAGAGATTTTATTATAAAAGAGCAGCAAATGGGGAATATTATAGGCATTGTGGTTGAACTACCAACAGACTTTTCAGGAGCCTGATGCCTCTCTTGTTTTCACCAATAAAGAACAAGCTTCCCTGAGCTGCAGTGACAGTTCAACCTCCCTTTCCTGCTCCTGTTTCACAGGAGAGTCATACCACCGTGACGCTGAGCACAGATGAAGAACCACATAGGGTCTCCTCCTCAGGCCTTACCTGTGTGCCCCTTAAACGTCGTGACGAGGCTGCAGGACTCTTGCTCTAGTTTGAGTATGGTAACTTGGCCAGAATGATCACCAACAAACACGTGCCGGGTTTCCACATCAAATCTGATGGATGAATGCTGAGGAAGATACATTGTTGACACAAGCTGTGCATTGCTTTTAATGACTTGCTAATTCTTTTAACATGAGCATACTACAACCACGTGAACCTTCAGCCTCAAGGAGGTATTCAGAGCGTACTTCTAGATATCAAACTCACAGTTGTTCATATCAATAATGCAGTCTCCCTGAGAAACCAAATAGTGGAAAAAAAATGAGATTATTCCTAGGGATAAAATAAAAAACAAAACACCTTGGAATAAGCCTTTTGCCGTGAACAGAGGAGTCTCACCTCCCCAGTATCTCTAGCTTAAGTGCTAGAGCTGGATGGTGTTTATTCTTCCTCTTCCCTTTCCCAATATTGTTTCAAATAACTGTTTTCAACATCTTCATTATATTTAGGTATACTAATACAACTCCCATCTGTTTCTCAGACCACAGGACAATGTCACAGAAGCCCTCCAGAGGAATGTCTCCTTCCATGTTTTTAATAGCAATGTGGTGGCACAGTAGTCATGATGCAAGAGCCAATCTATGTTTTATGTCCTACCTGGGGAAGTGTTGGCTACACCAGATGTATCACACACCATATTCTAAACAGAGTAACAGCAACAGACCCATTCAGCCACCTCCTGGAACCACCGATCTCAACAGATTCTGACCTCATCTCATTTAGTCACAAATTTAGATGCCATATTGTTTGTTTAAGGAAAAACTGCCTCACACAAGTACACACATGACATTGTGGGGGAAAAAAAACAACAACAAAAAAAACCGAACCACATTTCTGCTCCTGCCAAGTTTTTTTGCAATGTTTGTCAAAGGTTGTCCTTTCCCCTGCCCTCCACCAGCATGATCCAATGACCCAAATGAAAGCATCCTCCAAAATTTGGAATCACTTGAAACAACCTGCTCTCTAGAGAGGTTTAGGAAATACAGAACAAATTCCTGCATCACACTTTCTAAACTATTTAGAAAACTAACTAAACATGGAGTTCACCCTTTACGCCATTTAGTCAGCTTGCCCTTCATCCAGCCCGAGTTTATAAAGCAAGCCCATATATTTCACTTGTTCAGAGTGTAATTTTGAGTCAGTCTCATTTCCCATGAACTAGCAGAACACACATCATCTACACCACATATGCTACGGGGCACTAAAAAGTCTGTTTATGCCAGCCCCTGCTTTCAGCCTAAGAGCTCATACTTTTCCACTTTTCATTTGCAATAAAGCTGAATTAATATTTCTTTTATTGTTAGGCAGCTGGGGCAGCTCGAGGTGAATAAGCCACTTGAGTGCCATTTCTGGAGCCATTTATTCTGTAGTTAGCCCAAATTCCCAGTGCATAGTGGGCTGTTCCAGAGTGAAGGACAAGTACTCATTATTTGATGTTAAAGTCATTTAATTCTTTCCCTCATGCACACACACACACAGACCTGATCACTGACCCACTTTGCTACCATTATTTCTCAGAAAAAAGAATATGCTGCATGTTTAAAACGAAGGCCCCGTTCTTATTTATTACAATAGCTGACCACAACAGGTTGCAGATTGCCCATTGTTTCGCTCAGAAATGCTCAGACCTAAATATGCCACTCCGCATTAAAGGGACGCAGCAAGGAGAGCAGACCGTGTCATAAATCAGCTTCAGATAACGGTTTCTCTCACAAAACACTGAACCTACACAGGGCACAAACTCTGGAAGACAGCTAAAGAAAAAAAAAAACTAAGCAAACACGAACTAAGGGCCAAAACTAAGCAAACACGAACTAAGGGCCAAAGAGCAGAGCTGCCACGAGGGCCGAGCGAAGGATACTGCAGGCCGCAGGCCCCCGCGCTGGTGCGGTAGCCCCCCAGGCGCTGGCCGCTCTCCGAGCAGTGCCACGTGAAGTGCTTGTCTTGGCCGGTGCTCAGCACCCACTCCATCTCCAGGACGAACAGAATCATTATGACTCTGCTTTGATGAGCTGAAAATGAAGCAGACAGACAGGTTGTCACACGGCAAAGAACACACAGGCAGAAGATCACTGGAAATGCCACCCCCCTGCATCCAGCTCTGCCCTCCCATATTCACCTGCTCACCCTTCCCAATAGAATAAAATCATGTTCAATAATCCCACTGACTTGAGCAACCATGTAAGGTCCCCCCCCTGCACATTCAGTGTTGGGTTGAGGAAGAAGAGAATCAAAATGTAATTCCTTGCACGCCTACTGGAGTCATCTGTCTTTTAAGGTAGCACAAGAATTTCTTCCGTCATTGTACCATCACCAGCAAAGCTGCCATTGTGGAAAGCACTCCGGGCTCTATTTAAGTCTGTTTTAAGCTGGTTTTAAGACAGCAGGGCAGACAGTCATGCTGCAGCCCACTGCCAGCTCTGGTGGATCTGGGCTACAGATCGCAGTACCTCAGCAGAAGGAGGAGTGACACACAGGCACAGCCCTATAGCAAAAGGAAGCTTTTGCATTGCATGGGAACCAGCTAAAAAGGAAATTGGAAAAATAACCAAAAATCTGAAAAGACCACAGCTGGGCAAAATGAATGAATGAATAAATTTCTGCTGCTACCTAAATAAATTCATCAAAAGCTTTTCATGAAACCAATGGAACCCAGGCTTGCACAGAGGGATTTTTGTATGAATGACCAGTGGGTTTGGTTGTGAAGTGCTGATGGAGCTGACTTGTTAATAAAACAAGTGGCTTGAAAGATGTGGAGAATTATTCCCAGCTGTAAGAGAACAGTGCCTGCCGTGCTCCTCAAGCCGCAGGCCTGCTGGTTTATTGCTGTTCTGAGACCCAGCAACATGTGCCACACAAAGAGGGCTGCTTGCATTTGTTTGTGTAAAAGCTGACACACTGGAAACATTAAACATCTTTGGAAGCATAACAACCACCCCAAACCCTCCATCTGAAAGGCAGAGGAGTTCCTCAGAACAATATGGGAAGATTGCTGTCTGCCCTACACAAATATAAAGCACAGATGAGAGGTGTGCTCAAACTCTACAAGGCAGAACAAGTCATGTTAAAAATATAGGGGGCTTGCACAAGCTGACGTCTGCCCCTGATTCACAGCACTATTTAGACCCAGATTCCTTGAGCAGAAAAGTGAATATACACATCTACACAAGTTGCTATAGCTGCTGTCGGCAGCAGGACCAGCTTACAGCACAGGATTGGAATTGTGCCAGAGGCTTTTACCCTCCCCACACACAGAAGAGCTCAGGTTTTGGCTCTTGCTTCCACACACTTTTAAACTCCAGGTGTGTAATCAGGACAGAGGGGTGAGGACCACCCAGGACCCACCTGAGAGTTTTTAAACAGATCCCCTCTGCCCTCCAGATTTCTTCTCTGGGAAGAAATTCAGTGACCCCCACTGGTGACTAATGCAGGTCTTCATGTATCTGCTGTTCTTTCTGCAAGCACCGGCAGGAGCTGGTGCAGTGGTGCCCTGCAGAAAGGGCCATGATGGGATCCATGCTGGTGCACGGACCTGGTGGGATCACAAACACGTCCCAGGGACATGCGTGCCCCAGCAGTGCTGCTGACAGGCCCAGGCACTTCCACAGGACTGCCAGTGCAAAGCTGGCTGAGATCAGGCTGTTCAAGGCTGTCCAGGGATGTTTTCTTTATCAAAGATGGAGATTTGCCAGTCTCTCTGGATGACCTGCTCCAGTGTTTGACCTCCCTCATTTTGATAAAACGAAAGATCCCTACTCTCTAATCAGAACTTTTCCCTGTGTTGCAATCTGTTTGCTGTCACTTGTCCCCCTGCTGTACACCCCCAAGAGGAGCGTGGCACTGCCACTCTCTGCCCTCCCATCACACAGCTGTAGACCACAGTAAGACTCATCTCAGCCTTCTCATCTGAACACTGAGCAAAACCAGCCCTTTTGGCCTCTCCTCACACACCACACATCCCATCTCCCTTGTCACTTTGGCAGTCCCCACTGGCCTTGTTCCAGGACTTCCTTGTCCCAGGAGCCCAAAACTAGACACAGGAACCTCATGAAGTTTAACAAATTGTTCAAGAAGTTCGTGGGACCCATCACACTAAATGCTTTGCAATATCTAGTGTCTGTTGTGAGCCTTACACACTCGGCACTGATGTCGGAAAACGCTGAACTGGGCCGACTTGCAACTGAACTCATGCTTGGATATCTGCTCCTAAAACTTCTCCTGAAAGGCAGGGCTTGTACCCTTTGCCAGGAGCACTGCCTGTGGATGGTGAGGCAATTCTCACTCTGCTTTTGAAGAAGATGTTACAGAAGTGTGCACATGCCGCATGGTGGAAGGGGAGCATGTGATAGTTTTGCTTATTCTCCTTCCCCAAAGAGAACTTCCAAATTCAGCACTGCTGCCCACACATTAGCTGGTGCCACCACACACGCACTGATGTCATTTGGCATTTAGAGGCCAAATTCCAGAAGCAAAAATTAAAGAAGTAAAGCAAAATTCCAGAAGTTGAAAGCAGAGCAAGGAAGAAGTCTGCACTCTAGAATTAGTAGAGGCTCCAGGGTAGGAAGCAGCAAAAATAAAAAGATGGTCCTTCACCCACAGAGGGTTTGACCACTGTTTGTGTGTAGAAAAAGGTGGAACTTCCAGTGCTGCTCACTGCAGCAACAGCAGGAAGGAGAAGTGGGAATGAAGGGAGGGTGAGTGTGGCCACAGTAGAGGGAAAGTCACAGCAAGCAGCAGGCCAGCAGAAGAACAGAGCACACGTGGGGGGATAGATTTCTGCAGAGAAGGCAGAGAAGCAGCAGAGAGGAGGAAGATGCAGGTCCATCTGCAGCAGGAAGGTGGGAGCAAGCAGGGGGACTGCACTCTAAAAGAAAGTAGCAGCAAGCACTGGGCAAAGAGCAGAGCTGGAGAGGTGGAAAGGTCATGCCTGGAGAAAATAGGCAAAAGGGTCTGCGCTGTGTGGAAAGGAAAAAGTCCTACACGCACAGCCATGCACGGCACAGGGCAAGAGGTTGTGCTGAGGGAAGAGGAAAGTTACAGAAGTGAAAAGCAGAAAAGCAGCAGCAAACAACAAAAAGAGGAGGACATTAGTAGTAACAAAGTGAAGGGATGGACTGCCAGCAGCCACTGTAAAGGGGATGCACAGAAAAGCTCAGCATGTGCAAGAAGAGACCAAGGGAAGAGACTGTGTGTAGGGAAAGCAGTGGTAATGGGGTGGTGTGAGCTGTCCTGAAAGCAAGGAAGCGGGGCCACGCCTGAAATGGGCAGGTTGCAGATGGCATGGGGAACAGACAGGTCTAGACATCCCAGTAAGTAGAACAATCTTGCACTAAATAAATAATAAAAAAATGAGTAGGAAGGAAAGCAGAAGCTGGCACCATCCATTTTCATGCAAAGAAAGGAGTTATCTCCTGTAAGAGGCCGATGCTCCATAACCTGCCATGGAGTGCTGAATACCAGTGCTATGTACCTATCTCTGCATTTTGATCCCGTTCAAGAAAGAGAATGTTTCATGACTCCAGGCACAGCCTTGTAGCAAAAATTCCACAGAGCACAGCCAGTCACATCCCCGCTGCATGACACCACACCTGGCCACAGACCCCTACCGAGAGCAAAGCGCAGCCTAGGCACACCACGGTGCCTCCTGTCACCAGCAGATCATTTGGCAGACATACGAATGGCACTACAGTAGCTTCAGCTACTTATATACAATGTCTCCCTGTTTCTAACCCATCCCAACCCCTGTACTTTAACATGGTGCACTACAGGGAGAGGCTTGTGGAGGCGAGTCACCATGGAAGGCTCACGCGAGGAAGGCTCATCTCTGATGGATCATGGCATGCCTACCCTTCCCTGCGTGTTCTCCCAGGCACTATGGTGAAAGTGGGGACCTTCTGTTCCAGCAGCACTCTTGCACTCTGGCCCCAGTGATGCCCCCAGTAAGCACAGATCCCGTGTCAGGATGGAGGCAGCCGTGCATAAGAAGTGCCCCCTGGCGCATGGTTACTATCCAGATACCCCCCACACATGAATTCAGGGGGTGCCAGCAGCCTGGCTCACCATACATTCTTCTCTCCACACCAAAATCTAAGTCTCTTTTACAATGCCACTATTTTTTGGAATTGTATTAGTGGAATGTGGAATATCAGCTTAAACAATGAAAAGATCAAACATCAAATTCTGGAAGCAATGGAGGAAAACTGAGGAGAGGCTCCATGCCCCAGACACACACAGCAGGCAGTGAGTGCTGCATGCACAGGTGTGAGCACCTGAAGGCAGACACTGCCTGCTCTGTCACTGCCATATGAAAGATGGCCTTTGCACGTTGCAGTTTGGGCTAGACCTGAAATGATGCCTGTTCTGGACATAGGTATCACTTCTCTTGCACTAAAATAAGTACATAGCTTTCAAATAAAATCTTCTAACACATCGTCCTGCAGCTGGCACACGACCTCCATGGCCACGGCCCCTGCCTCCAGGTTGGCCTCACCAGAAGGAAGCCTCCATCTGCACAGTGGTGTTGCACATAAGCTCTGTGTAAGCTTACGTGCAACAGGTGAGCCCTGACCACATGGGGCTCAAGGAGATCCAGCACCTAAAAAGAACCAATGTTGTGCACCAAGCTGCTACAGTGCACCCAGAAGCTTGCACAGAGATGTCCCTTCTGCTTTACTTGCTGCAAAAGATCAGGGAAAGCAAAAGCACGAACTCTCTGTTTGTAATACTGCACCACTCTCCAAAAATTGCAGGAAACAGCAGCACTTGAACAGCAGTTTAGCACCAGCATGAGATCTGTTTATACGATACATTAGAACATCATCATACCATGACGGGCAAATATGCAGATAACAACTTCAGCTCACACACTCCTAGGGTGTGATCAGCCTGCAGGACTGAGTCCAAGCATGCAGTGGGTAAGTCAGCTACAAAGTGGACTGCAGAACAGCCAGTAGGATCCTTCAGTGCAACAGCTCAAATACAAACCCCATGTGGGTCAATCTTTAGGGACTGTGGAGCAAATCACAAATTCAGATACTTGAGACTCGTACAATGAGACTGCAGCAGCCACCATTTTGTCATCATCTGATATTCTTCAGTTTTCACAGACAAAAACGGGGTAGGCACTCCAGCTTGATTTTACAGCCCATCCTGCATTCATCAAAGAGCTGAAGTCAAACACTCAAAAGCAGACACATTTTAGCCATGCTCTGCAAAACCAAGATTCTCTTCATACCTTTAAATGTAAAGGTTACAAAGACATCCTCAGAGCCTCCACTTAGAGATTTAAATTATCCTCTCAACCTTTCAAGGGTTAGAGTATAAAAGGTATAGAAACTCAAACACATGGGTAAATACACGTTTTTAAGCATATGGCAGAGATCTCAAGCCAACACGCCAGAGACTCCTACAGAAACACAATGCTCAGCACATAATGTATCGCCTCTTAGTCTAGCAGCAAGAGAGATGCAGGAACAAATTGTGGCTATTATTTGTTACTTTTGGAAGAATGCCTCACCCCAGTGCAGTGTCCTTGAGAAGTTTAGCAAGGATAAATAGCTAGGTTTCTTAAAACACCACATTAATGAATACCAAAATGGAATTAGAAAAGATACGGACCTTTTAGTGTGACAGGTATCCACTGATAATCTTGAGATTGCTGAAACAAACATTTATTGAAATATAACTGGACTCACCCTAAAAGCTACAGTCCCAAATGCCTCAGCCCCAAAAGATAAGATAGTTTGCTAAATGGTTTTGTTAAATACGCTATACTATTAAGTATTAAAAATTAAAGTTCCCTTTCCCTCCACGCAGCCTGGATTTTGGACAGTTTGCTGTATAGGATGATTTTCCTAAGGTACACTTAAAATGAAAATTGGAGAACAAAATAGCTCTTTAAAAGTCTTGCAGTCTCAGAACAAAACACATTATTGATCTATTGATGAAAAACAGCAACTATACTAGTTTAAAAAATTACAGTAAAGGAAAAGCTTTCAATTCACACTCCTTAAGAACACATTAATAAAAATTAATGACATTACATACAGATGAGTTAACATGGATCACGGTTCTTACCCTGGTAACTTTTCACTAGTGTCATCTTGTTGTAATCTTCTGATAAAATGAATTCCTGAAGGAAGGGAAAGAAAGGAAAAACAACAATCAGGGCTTAGAGATGTGAAGTGCCCAAGAGTACTTTCATTTGAATTTGTTACCAACGTAAGCACGCCCTTTGCAACCACAGCACTGTCTACACTTTTGCTAATTTTGAGTACTTTCATCTAAGAAACACAACTTATCTCCCTTTTTAAAACTGCCTAAGATAGCTTCATGAGTGCTTCTGAACAGAAGGGTGGAGATAAAAGAACTTTTTTTTTTTTTAAAGTTTGAAAAGCTGACAGGATTGGCTGGCTACGTATGAGCCGATGTCCTACACAGTGAGAGAGCTGAATGCCAGCAAACACCCCACGGCTCAGGACTCCTTGCGCAGAAATCTGTATGTGTGTCCAGCTGTGCGCACATCTGCATGCCCACCCCAACCTGAACCTCAGGAAACTCAGTTTAAGCATGTGAGAGCCCCTTGGAGCCGCTCACTTCAAACCATGTACCAACAATCCATGATGGGAAAAAAGATCAGCTTTCTGTTCAAAAGTCTCTCAGCACTTCAGGCAAACAAACATAGTCTTTTTTCCCCCTTGATTTTATCCCACTATTGATTATTGTTTATCCTAGCGTCTCAGAAGCAGATTTTCTTGCTTTGCTGCTGCTCATTGTGGCCACCAAGCAGTCATGCATGGGCACAACGGAGGGCTCAGCACAGGCGTTGGCTGCCTGGGGACAGGCACAAGGTGTGACCCAGCCTGGCTCTATCATCTGGCCAGGAAAGAGCACACGCATGGTGAGATGCTCTGCAGTCCTGCTGCCTTCATGCTGCTGTTTAACCATCAGTCTGGCTTCTGGAGGATGCAAATGATGAAAACCAGCAGTAAACAGTCTGCATGGAAGTCTCAGCTCCTGGAAAAGTCCCGTGTGGTTAAACAGAACAAGCACCTGGGTGTTCCTGCTGCTTGCTTTGAGAGGGGAGCTGCTCAGAGCAGGGGAAGCAGCGGTCACAACACAGCCCCTGCACCTTCGCTTTGGAGGAAACACCTGGCAAAGGGTAGGCCCTGCGGCACCACCACAGGAACTGGCTTTCACACTGCCCTCGGGTATCCATGTGCACACACGTCATACCCAGGGAAATGCAGGAAAGAGCAAGGAGCTTGAAAACACATCCTGTCAATTATTTAAAACAAAGTAGACAGAAACTCCCCGGGAAAATCTAGCTAGGGGACAGAAGTAAAAACCTAACGAGGATAGTCCCTACCACCCCGTACTTCCTGCTTAGCACCAAGGTGGAGAGGCTACCACGCTCATCTGCTGGAATCCTACCAATCCCAGCTTCCAGGATACAACCGTGAGGCAGCTATGTATTTTGCTGTTTCCAGGCTTCTGCCTGTAAATCAGTAATAAATATGTTCTCTCAAACTGCTTTACTTCACCTTCCACTCCTTTATTCTGACCCACCTCCTCCTAGCTTTCCCCTGGCAGCTGAGGATTACAACAGGGGGTATTATTTAAACAGCGGTGACAACCCAATTAAGTCAGCTGGATTTCTGTGCCAGGGTCACCTTAACTCTACAAACCACAGAGCATTAAAAATCTGCTGTACCTTCCCACCTACTTATGGGGGAAGTGGTTTTAATTAACCGCTGCCTGAAGAATGTTAAACCACCCCATGAAATGCTTCACTACAAAGCCCACTTGAATTAAAGACCCTTTGCGACGAACGTTAACTGTCTGCTGTTGTTGCCTAAAGAGAAACAGCTTTAATTGCTGCAACACGTGGAGGGAGAATGTGTTCGCCTTTCCCACCACTTTGCCCATCCTGGTATGGAACACAAATTGCATTGGGGTGATGCTGGCAATCAGAACTTCGGAGGTGAGGAATAACATGGTTTGCATTTGAATTTTACTTCAGCATTTTGCCTTTGACAAATTTGACGTGGCCATTCTGTTCAGCTATCCGTGGATAACTTAGTGGAAAAAGGCTGAAAAAGGCTTCCAAATCTCTCCGTTATAACGCAGTGATCAAAACACAACTGCAATTAGTACGGTTTACCCAAGTATAGATTACGTATGCTTTAACACAAACCACAGTAACATGTTATCGATACAGCACTATCCAGAGAGATGAACACACAGCACAAAATGAACACAGTTCCATTAACCTGAATATGGGATATCACGTGTTCTTCTCCCCCACCTCCCCCAAGACTTCTTGCTTCTCATTTTGTCCCCTGAATGCATTGGTTACTTTGAGAAGCATCTCCTTGATTTCACACTTTCTAATCTTAAAGTTCTTTTACTTCTTGCTTCCCTGTACACAGTCACAAGTTCTTCCACTGCCTTCATTCCCCTCTCTCTCTCAAGGCCAAATGTTTTAGTTACGTCAATGGACAGGTAATTTAACACGGGGCACCTTGCTCCAGAAATTCATGCCCTATTGCACATACATTGTGCCTTCTGCACTACAAAAACACCGACTTCATCCTTTTAACACTGTACCAACAGAAACTGGTTCTTATCCTTCCGCACCTTGATGTTTCGCTCCTCTCAGAGGTGCTGATGCTGGTGCTGATTCTCGTTAGGCAGCTTTTTGGCTCTTCTTAATGAGCTAGAAAGGCTGAGGTCACCCACACAGCTCAGTTGGTGCATGTTAACAGAACGGGGAAAGATGTGAGTCTTGTGAGAGTGCTCTTGCACAGGAGGGACTACGATATATTAGAGCACTTAGAATGGCAAAACCTTCCCAGCAGGGATTAAATGTACTTCTGGTAAGATTACCCTTTGCTCTTCAGAGGGTTTTTTTGGTGTTTGCTTGTTGTTTTTTTTTAATCCCTTTGAGTTACTTTGCTATGCTTTTTGCTATACAGAAAACCTTAGTGATTGATCTCAGCTGTTTAAGGAAAGTTTGTTGTGATTACGTCAGTGACAGGTACCACAAAAGACTTCAAGGTGAAGTCCTGAGCATCTGAAAGACCACCCCAGTGCCCACGACACTGCAGCACAGACTCTCAGTTACACCTTAGTGGATCACCCCTCCCTCACACCGTAACACACACACACGCCACAAGCTTCTCTTCTTGAGCTAAAGACCTCTACAAATGCTCGTCCTGAAAATATCACTGGTGCTCTGTCTTTAATTATTCATGTTACGGTAAACAAAGCCCATACCCAGGTGTGTGCCATTTCAGAGTCCTTGGCTGTGGGGCTGGCTAAAGAAGAGCCATTCCCTTCCAGAGCTGCAGGTGGACATCAAGTGACGGATCACAAAACAGCACCACCGACCTCTGCATAGGCATCTGAATCCCATTCTCAGAGTTAACAATCATTATGTATCAGCCATGTGTCACCCATTCACAACTTAGCTCCCACCTCATGGAATTTACAGTCTCTGAGAGATGATGCCATTTGGACAGCACAGTGCGGATCTTGACTTGATCCTATTAACACGAGTGACTGACAGAGCCCTCACCATATCTTTCAGAGAACAGCAAACTTGCTTTAGAAATGGAGGACAATGAAGACACTTAAATCTAACATCAGAGACTACGTCCAGGTGTGCTGCAAAGAAAACTTTATAAAATGATTACTGTGTTTTCACTTTATAAAGTGCAAAAATCAGAAGATAGAAACTGTTACATTATTTCTTGGAGGAAAAGAAACATTACACTTCCCACTGCGGCAGAGGTGCACGTAAGCAGGTAGAGCCTTGGTGTTCAAAGTGGTGTTTACAGCCAAAGCTGTGGTCATCTGCAAGATCGAATGATGTGGTTGATGAATCTATCTTTAGTGCCATCCCCAAGAAAGAATTCTGAGAGGGCTGTTCTCATGGCCTATTTTCCTTGTGGTCCTTCTCCAAGTGTGTAATAGCCCCATCTGAACACAAGCACGGCCGGAGTGAAAGATCAATTTCAGTGGCAGCAGAGCCTAATGATTAACTTTGTCTGGGAAACTAACTTTTGGATGGAATTAAGTGGAGAGTTGCATTCTGGCAGTGGAAGTCTCCAGTTTATTCCAAGTGATAGATCTTTCCTCTGTTGCTTGCTATAGTGGTATCTTGAGAAACCTGCGTCCATTAAAACATTCTTTCCTCCACTTCAGAGCAAGGAATTTATGACTACTATTGTGTCTTTTGGCTTCCAAAAGGGGCCTGAGGCAGTCCCTAAGACATAAAGTAACACAAGTGCCATTTCTCCTCAAAAAGGGATTGCAAGGTACAAAAAAGATCACAATAAATTCATTTATTTATTTGCTTTTGGTACCCTTGCTTTTCAAGCAAGATGTTTGACAAACTTTCTCTCAAGAGAACAGCATATTGTGCTGCACAAATGCTGATGCA
Organism: Penelope pileata; assembly: GCA_013396635.1. Lineage (NCBI taxonomy): Eukaryota > Metazoa > Chordata > Aves > Galliformes > Cracidae > Penelope > Penelope pileata. Next base: position 969,811 of record WBMW01004208.1, read on the forward strand.
GCCTTCATGCTGAGAAGTTACAAAAGGTTGAAAGCAATCTCTTAATCTTTGTAGAAGCAAAAATTGTTACTCTTGTTTCCTAAAGAAAAGTGGGGCATAAAACCTCACCTCAGGGTGGCTCTGCTGGAACATCATTCTCTGCCAATAGCATTGCTGCTCATCCTTCTCAAAAGGCATCATATACATTTCTGGGGTGTCAGACTTAACCAGAAGTCATGTAACTTTCAAAAGTTTCATTTAAAAGGCAGTGTCGTTTTCTTATCTCATAAGAAAGTAAAAGCAGTACTTCCCTGCACCACAAGAAGATTCATTTGACATTACAGGAATGACATCAGCTTACACAGCCCTTGCCAGGAGTCCTTCCCTTCTACACAAAGTGGAAATGCTCATCGTCCTTCAGAGCTTTTCTGTCCAGCACCCAGTGTACACAAGGGCACTGGGTGTTACCAGAGGCTCTAAGATGGAGCAGCTGACCAATTCTCAAGTATTTCAAGCTACTGAAGTGAGTTGCCTGTACTTTTCTTCTGAGGGTCACACAGTAGGAGCGCACACTAAGATCACCTTGCTGCAGGAAGTTCTCTTACTCTGTGGTCAGCGTGCCCTGCTTGTACACTCCTGTGCTAAATTAATTTTACTCGTATACTCCTGTACTTGTGCTCAGGGTGTTGCTCCAGAAGGTGCTTGTAACCTATCCTCAAGTACCTGGTGTCAGATTTTCTCTAACACCTCAGTATTGCAAAGACTTGAATATGGGGCTACCCTCGCTCTTCCTCCATCTCCACCTTCAACACTTCTTGTAACACACTACAGCTGTGGCTTTTCTGACGAGTCTTAGGTTTGTTGCAGATGCTTTTCATCACTTGTGGAAGTTTGTGGAACATATTTTCTGTCAAATCTGCTGCCATACATCTGCTTAAAGCTAGGAAAGACAACATGAAGCAACACAGACCAGCCTCCTACGTACCTGCATTCAGAAGGAAGGAAAAGAAAAGCACAGTGTGGCAACAGTCTGCCTAAGACATGACAATGCATACTAAGAAGCACCCAAAGAAACATGTTGGTTTACCACCTGCATATCTCATTCACCTTCTTTAACTCTAGAATGGAAAATTCTTGACCCCATTCAGACTCTCTGACTCTTCAAGGCAAAATGCCATGAAGATAAAGGACATCTTGTCCATCAAGCTGGAATATTTAAATGCCTTCGTCACAGTCGCTTTCACATTCCTCAAAGGCCTGGTGAAAACAAATGTGTCCAGTAGGACTGGAAAATTAAAGCTATTTCAGAGAGTGGGAAGGAGAGAATTTCAGAGGTGCAGGGAATTCTCTGGCAGCTGTCCCATCTCCTAGATACAAAAGGAGGAATCTCCTATGGGCAACAAAAACCTCTGGTGCTGAGCCATAAATAGCTTTATGGGTCAAAACCTTCACATCTTTGAAAGAGCTCATGGGCAACAGCTAAAAGGGTTACACATCCATTCCCAAATATCATTTTGGGTTAGAGCAGACAGCTGCCTTTATGTCAGCCTGCAAACATCCATTCAGTTATAAAGTCCATAAGGCAGAGACAACAGCAGTAAAATCTGAAATGACAATACAATGATCTTAAACTGGAGGAAGAGTCCATTGATGAGGCATAGGTGAGAAAGCCCTCCCTGACAAGAGACAGAGTACTTCAACAACTATTCCACAAGAAAAATCCAATGATTAAAGTCAACTGCTACTCTCTGTCCCAAATCTAAAAGACAGGCTCTTGTTTCAACATCCTGCTTCCTTTCCACACACATGGATCACTCTGAAATGTTAATGAACCAAATCTTTCAGCAAGAGCACTGCCATTTAGGAGCAACTCCTGTGAAGGAAATGAGATGACAACAAAATCTGAACCCTGAAATTTGGAAAAGCAGCTAAATATAGAGCACAAATTTACACTCTGCATCTCAAAGATTTTTTTCCCCCTCTTAATTGCTGCTTTCAGAAAACTTTGGTATGGCATGGTTAACGAGGCACTCATTTAATAAAGCAACAGCTGTTCTCTGTGTTCTTTTTTCTTTTTCTTTAAGATATATGCAAAGTAAGGCTGTTAGTTTAGTTGCCTAATAAATGTTGCAAACTCCACTCAATCTCTATTTGAGGGCTGGAGCAAAATTTGTAGCAATCTACCACTTTCCACACTACAGCTTTGGCTTCGCTGCAGTAAAAATCATCTCTCCCAAACACTAGCAAAAATATCCTCACCCCATCACACACATACTTCTCAAAAGGGAAGCATTTCAACTAGAAATCTTTGTATGTACTTACTGAGATCGTACCATTGTCTAGACCTATGGACAGCCTTCTGGTTTCCGGGTTAAAAGACATGCATGAACATGGAGCTGAAAAAAATGAACATGATGATGAAGTTAACAAAACTGCGATTCTCATTTTCTTGAAGTTCTGGAATGCCTAAAACTAGCTAGCATGCTTCAAGATGCTTCATCATTTTGCCCCCCTTCCAAAAAAACAAACATTAAAAAAAACAAACCCAATGCTTGTGCAATTCATTCAGTCCTATCCTGCCAGGGCGTGGAATAAGTTATCTATTGCTCCAGCTACTTTGTTTCTCCTTACTAATGCTTTCTGACAGGGGGCATGAGGCATGTTATACAAGAATGGTGCTGGTGTATTGACATAAGTTGTAGCAGACATTTTGGTATAAATTTTAGATTTACTTAGCTGAATAATTTAGGCAGCTTTCTTTAAAAACAAACAAACAAACAAACATTTGCCCGACCTTTACTAATAAAAGAAAACACTGTCAGAGGATCACATCCTATACCTGCAGCAAGAAAGTTAACTTGAATCGATGTTAATGGGAACCAACCTTCCAGCTAGTATGGAGAACTGCGAGTCCAGCTGCCCCTGCTCTGGTTTCTCCAGACAACACTACTACAGTTATCACATACTATGGTCAAAAATGCAAGACTCAATGGAAAACTAGACATTGATTATTTCATCAATAGTACTCTAATAAATATCAGGATATACTCTTAAACTGCACATAAATCAGTCCCTCGAGGACATGGAGAGGTTCACATAAAGGGTAAAAACAGACTTCTCTTGTGAAAACTCAAGGGCCATGTTTGGTTTAATTGAGAAACTGTGAGGCTGCAGGGATTCAGAAGGCAGGGGTTGTTTTCACCACCCAGCACAGCAGCATGTGGTCCCAACAGAAACCTTCAGTAACCACTTTTCAGCATCAGTTGCCACCTGTGGCTAGGGGCAGGCATCCTGGCCCCTTTCTGCAGTGATAAAAGTGTTGATTAAACCACATTCTTGTGATAAAGAATGATTCTATGATTCTATGATTCTTGTGATAAATGTTCAGTACAGTTAGATGTGCTTTTAACTCTGTTTTCCCCCCTTCTTAGTTTCTACTCTCCATTCTGATTACCTGCAGTGGATTTGTTGCCAACAGTCCTGGAGTTCCTTCTCTTACAGTACTTGGTACATTCTCAATTTGAGTGATGTCTCACCTACAGTTTTACAGTTCACAGCTCAGCAGATCTTCCTCGTTCGTTTAGCTGGCAACAGAGCTATATAATGAAGAGGAAAGCCTGCGCTGACTGTTTAACAAAGACTGTTCTAACTTTGTGTTGCCCACTCCTGATACATTTCCTCAGAGACAACAAATCGCAAGCAGGAAGCCTACCAGATTCACATCCAGGAATGACTGAATTAAATCAAAGAAAATGCTTCAGTTTAAGGAAACTGCCAGAATGGAAACACTATATTATGGCTACTAGCAGTAATCAAATTGCTCCTTTCTATACCTCTTCCTCAGAAAAGGTGAACTCAAAGCTCCCCCTCGGACGGTGGAACATTGCTATGATATTGGAACTTCTAGGGCTGTAGCAGAACTAGAATGTTGGAGAAAAAGCTGACAGAGGCAAAGCAATTCTAAGCAGAGTAAATACCAAATCCTTTTAAAAGGCACTTAATGCCAGAACAGGCATATTCCGCATTCCAGCTTTAAAATGTCAGACAGGGTGCATATATTGAAAAAACTGTTAGTAACTCTGAAGATGACAAACAGTTCACAGAGAAAAACTCCCAAGTAAATCAGCTATTTCAAGCACGCTTTTTCCAAATAGCTTGAAGCACTTCGGATACAAAAGGCGCAAGCAAGGTTTGAGATAACACTGCTAAAAAAAGTCACTTCTAAGTTCCAAGCCCACGTGTACATAATCTCTGTACAGCGTAAAGATACGTTGCTATAAGAATTCCCTTAGGAAAATGTTTAAGTAACATGTACTCTTGGAAAAATGAACATCAGCACTAAACTCACATCCACACCAGCTACACTAATGTAGTTGAAGTGATACCAGCTGTGACCAGACTGCAGCAGCTTATACTTTACATGAAAGGTAGACAATGACATTGAGATACTTAAGCATTTGGGCTCATTATAAGGGGAGGAACAAAAGAAAAAAAAAAGAAAAGAAAAAAAAAAGAAAAAAAGAATCTTTCAAGATGCTTAAGAACCTTTTAAAACAGCAACCAGGAAAAATTATAGCACTTTGAAGGCGCTCTACTTTAGTACTTCAGTGTCCAGCTATGATTTGGATTTCAGACTAGAAAAAGTTTTACGTGAACTATGGCAGAGGATGGGCTGGATATTCCTGATATATAAGTCTGTCTGTATTCTTTACTTTCAATATAGGGCAAATACACACTGATGCCCTGATTTTTGCCTTTGAAAAATGAATTACTTCATGCTCTCAATGGTGTGTCAGTCTCAATTAGAGGCTGACAGAAGCAGAAGAGAAATACAAACTCTGCATCTGCAGTTTCAGGGACTCCCACTTTAAAGTGCCAAAAGTGGCATAGATTAAGACCTAAGGAGAACATACTGCTTTCTGCAGTTTTGATCCTCCTCTTCAAAGCAAAGTGGTAGCTACAAAAACCATCACAAGACCACGTATTACCTGCCTCAAACCCTGGGTACTCCACCGTCCCTCACTACAATAAAACCCCGACTCTGTTATCCATCTGAGATGAATTTTTGTCTGCTTGGGTTTGGGTCTTTTGGGGTGGTTTATTTTTATGCAAAGCTTACTTATATTCACTGCAATTCTTTTTCATAATTTTGTGAGAAGGGCTTTTTTCCCTCCTGTACAGACACTATCCAAAATTTGTAGGTTACACATTCAGCCATGAGGATTAACCTGCTCAGAGGTCTGTTGCTAACATAGTTGTTGAGACAACTCTGACATGAAGTAGAAGCACTAGTCAGATGTTCAGCTTACTTAACTTGCCTTACCGACAACTTAACTGTGTATTTTCAATAGTGGATCTGCCTGTGGTGCTTTTCGAAAGCAGATCAAGTTCTACCAGTGGTTCAGCATGGCTGAATGCAACCACCTCCACCCACCAGCCTTCGCGACCACGCTCTGTGAAGCGCTCCCCAAAGGCCTTTCAGAGCTTAACGCTGCTGTGACACTGGCTGAGAAAGCCAGCAAAGGACCACAGAAACAATACCCATAATGGGGGTGTCTCCATTTTTTCTTTGGGTGTTTCCCTTTCTCTTTGCAAAGGTGTGGCTGTGCAGTGACCTGGTTTGAACACCCTCAGCTAACTCTTTCTCACTGGATGGAGAAAGCTGCTGTGGCCTCTGCGCTGCCCACAATTCTCCAATCAGAGAGGCAGAAAGCTTTGTAACTGGAGAAAGCCTACTCCTAAACAGCAGTAAATGTTCCTAGTCAGGAGCAATCTACAATCTTGATCTTTCTTGCAGCCACTTAACGGGTTTCACATTCAGAACGCACTGATGGCCCCATTGGGGTGCTGAGCCTGACCAAAGCACACAGCTGTCTCAGCCCCAATGCCTCATCCTCCTCACCTGTTGGATACCCAGGCTGCATACTCAGTTATTCAGGCTACCTGACAACAAATTATGAAAGGGTGTGGGTCATGCAGCACTGTAACCAGTCATGACTCATGCTAATGGGGCATCTGTAGGTGGGACTGCCACTCACAGCTTGCTAAGCAGCACAAAGGCGTCATCATGCCTACTGCATTTCTTCCACAAAGAACCTCCGTTGTTCTCTAGACAACAAAAAACAATGTGAACCTAAAGCAGAGGACCATCAAAAAGGTGATCCATGCAGAAACAGGCAAAATGCAAATGCAAACTTGTGCAGCAGCTGACTCAGAGCCCTCTCTATGATTTCCAAGCTTAAAGCCATGGCTGATAATGTAATTGGCGTTGCTCCAGTGTTTAATTATACCTGATCATTCTTGAAACTGGTGAATAACTCAATACAACTTAAATGTCTCATGACTCAAAAATTTACCAGTCTTAAGTGAAGGAACAGCATCAGGTGCACAGATTCATGAAGGAGCTTTAAAATAGTCTCCTTTGAGCGGGTCTGGATCTACTCAATCTTTTCCAGTGTACCTGTTATTACTGGCAATAATGCAGCCTCTCTAAGACCAGTGGAAGAGTTAACAAGATTTTAAATTCAAACGTACGCAAAAACACCATGTGGGAAAAGAGAAGCATCAATACAAAACTGTGAGAAGTGCCATTTCGTAACAGTTGGACTGAGAAAAGCAAACCTCTTTGGACAGGTCAGGAGAACCACGGTCACTGCTAGTTACCGTGACAGAGGTCTACAGACTGCCACATCATCAGCTGCTTTCCAACACCTTTTTGAGCAAAATCTTAAACAGAAAATACCTTTGAGGCTTGATATATTCTTATGAGTTCATCCATCACCAAAGGAAAAAGAGATCTTCCTCTCCACTTACCAAATGAATGCTCTCTTGGAGCAGGCAGGCAAACATCAGGGCCACTCCACGGCCCCAAGCTGATGATGCTATGGTACTAGAACTGTTTAACTACTAAACATTTTGCACATCATGGAGATAGATGCCCTCTTCCAAATCTAGCCATGTTAGCTTAAAATACTACTTTTTCCAGACATTAAGAATGCCTCCGTGGGAGTTGATAAATGCTTCCTGACCTGTTTGGTATAAGATCAGCTTTCCAAAGATGGGCTAACCCAGCACATTTGAGGTAACTGAGAAGCATCAGCACACTTCTGCTGCTGACAGTCTGTGAAGCTGTCAACATGGGTTGTGACAGGGCAGTACTTTCTTCAACTGCCTCTTGGAAAAATGGACATTGATCTGCAGTTTCTTTTAAAGCACGAACACTCTGGGAGAGGAGACACACAGCAGATCGTACTGGAAGGATCCATCAGGGAGACTTGGGTTTCTACATCTAATTGTGGCGTAAAATGATTCTGGTCCTGCACTGGAAAACCTGCCTTCTCTGTCTAGTATCCCCTCTATTGTATTAGCTACCGCAAGATATTAAGTTATTATCAAACAAAACCATTTACCATTGCACTCTAATGGACCGAGCACAGGCAGTAGGAAGGGCAGAGTGATTTATACTGTAGACTTACAAAGCTTTATGGACTCCATTAGCGGCAGACTGCAGGACTACATTTTGAGCTTCCACGTTTGTTGATCTGTGTTCACATAAGTGCTCATCCCTTCCTAACATACTTGTGTCCTTTTGCTGCTGTAATCCCTGACGCCTCTCGGGAGCATTAGCATGCAACTTGGTAAAGCTTCACAAAAACCAAGAGGACTACTCAAGCACTGAATTTAATATGGGGTGGTAAGCCTGCAAATGGTCATAAAATGTTAAGTTTCATCAAAATCAGAAAAGACATAGTGCAAATACACAGTCGATAATGAACATTTCCTTATACTTACATGGCATTGCATGGTATATGCTGGGCCAGTACTGCCCACTGTCTCTCTTCAGCCAGACACGAACTGTTCTACAAAAGAAAAAACGAAATACATGCATGAGGAAGAATGAAAAGCTAACTATGAACGAAAACAAACTGGTTGAATACGCAAGACCATGTTCAAAATGAAATTATTTCACAGAGAAGAAACATAAACACAGAAACTCCTACAGCAGGGTTACACATTGAGCTCAGATGGTGATGAGGGTAGCCCATTCCTTGGTGCCATGCAGTAACAAGCTGAACACATCATACCAGGCAGCCTGGCAGTCTTCCTCTGCTCCGTCAATTCAGAGCTGCTGTCTTCAAACAGAGACAACCACAAACACATCAGTGGCTTCCCTCTGCTGGAAAACCTTCCCAGTCCTTTCCTTTCTCATACTGGTATTGTATTTGCAGCCCCCTGCCACTCAATCAGCATGCAGCTCATCCCTATGCTTCACACACTTGAGATGTTTGTTGCCTGTTTCCTGTGCCAGTGATGTGAACTGAGGTATCACGTGGGTCACTAAATATTTGTTATTTCAGTCCTCAGTATCATTTACTTCTTCTAGTCCGATCTCTGAAGCATCCTTCTTATCGAGACTCTTTCTTAACTCTGGTTCATCAGCTAATTTCATCAAAACATGCCTAGCAATAGCATCACTAGCTAAAGCAGCTGGCAGCCAGTCCCCAGTTAATCTCAGTAGTCAGCTCCTGCTTGTTCCTGCACATCTCACTGTCATCTAAATTTCAGTCAACTCTCACCTGCCTTGCTGTTCTTCAAATCTTTATCTCCAGTTTTAACAAGTGAACTTTCCATATAATTCTGTATTCCATCCTTTATCGATCACACTAAATGTACTAACCTTATCTAGAAAACTTAGTTATCCAAGACAGCATCTTGGTAGCATAACACCATATATTTTCATCCATGCCATCCATGTCTGTTTATTTTTTTCCACCAAATTTACCATGTAACAGTAGATGCAAGAGAGATCTAAAAAACTACTGTTGAATATAAGCCTTATTCTCTAGCAGGAAATCTAAAACTTGCACGTGATAGCATTAAGAAAACACACAAACCAAACAAGTAAGAATGGCTCTGGCTAGTTAACGAAACGTGGAAATAAGGTGTAATTCTCTCCTTAATGGAGAGGACTACATGGTCATAATTAATATTACATCTTTTCCACAGAAAAGCTGATTTCAGCCTTTTTCAGCCAGTAGAAGTTTAGAGCAATACTTTAATACAATCTAATATAAATTGATCTAAAATATTACATATGCAAAATGTGCCTTTACAGAGACGCCACATGATACAATAAAGCAATTCAAAAACTAGTCATTGGTCCTGCCAATAAATTTGAGTGCAAACTTCAGGCTAAGGGCTGCACTACTCTATGTTTCTGGATTGCGGATACTCCAGATTAGTTTTCTGCTCATCCTGCCCTGAATCCAAACTGATTTTTCAGCAAATAATTCAGACCTGCATATGTGGCCACGAAACAAGCTGCATCATCTTATAAATGTTTCTTATGTACACTCCGACACTGTATGCAGCTCTGAAAAATAGCATTTTACTGGGTCAGCAAGTCCCACTGCTAGAAAGCTCTCACGAATTACTCAAAATTCAGTATCATTGCTTCCTGTACAAAATGGCTTTTTTGAAATAAACACATCAGCAGCTCTCCAGCAGACCTGAAGGAAAAGCACCAACACCTTTTCAGGTACAACTCATCAGCTGGTAACAGTGCTATCGTACAGTTGATAGTGGAGAACCAAACCTGTCCCTTCTTGCTTTAGATAGCCATGGCTGTAGTCAGAGCAGCACCCTGCATCCCAACCCAACCCCAGCACAAGGGACTGGAACTCCCCATCCTTCTGTGGCTGTGCCCCGGGTTTGGGATGCACCCAGCATCGCCTGCTAGTCAGAGAATCTCAAAATGGCTTGGGGTGGAAGTGACCTTTAAGATCATCTAGTTCCAACCCCAAAGAAGCGTTAAGAAGGTCACAGCAGTCCTGGAAGTGGCACTGTTTCCCAAACAGATGAGCTCTCACTGATGTGTTCATCCTCCACAATCGAGTTACTGTGGGAATGAACATGCACGTACAAAAAAAATACTGGGATGAATCACAGGGAATTGAAATCATTCAATCTGAAACTGCCTTGAGGATACACACCAACACCCTGCGAGAGGTCTGCCTTGGCTGTCCCAATCCATACAGCCAGTGCTACCGGATTCCAAACTCCTAGGCTTCGATAAGGTTGCGTCTCCTCCCCACTTCAAGGTTCTGGCAAATAACACATCTACTGAGGTATCACACGTTACAGATTATTCAGCTTGCTAAAAAAATCAAACCAAAGCAAAAAAACCCACACCACAACAAAGACCATGTGCAAAAAAAAAAGCTCTTCCGAAAGCTAGGAGAAATAAAAATAAATTTTACTTGCAAAAATGGCAACGATTTGGATGCTTTCTTTGTGTTTTTTGTTGTTGTTGCTATTGTTTGTTTTGAAACTACTCACTGCAGACTTAGGATTTAATTTGACAACTATGTCAGTAAAGGCTGTTAACCAAGTTATGTTGAAACAAAAAATATGTTATGCTTACATTTAAAAAAAAAATGAAATAACTGGTGGAGCTTCCTTGCTAAGGGTGAAACTACTTTTACTAGCGCGTGCCTCTTCTGTAGGTACACAGTAAGTTCATTTCATTATATAGTAAAATATATTTCCATTCAATGACTGCTCATGCAAAATGAGAAAAATATATTACATGAACAAAGAGTACGGAAAGACGTTACCTAAAGTGTCTGAAAGGGAACGCAACCAGCAAGTCAGCTCACGTAACTCCTTACAGAAATACTTATCTCCCCGGTAAGCCATTTGAAATAAAGAAAAGCAAAAGGTCTTGTAAACCATTTATTTTTGAATTAATTACTTAAATTGATTACTATGCGTGTCTTTAAAACAACTAAAGCAATGTTACGCATTATAACCGACTTCCAAAACTATGTATAAGCAGACACAAAAGTACAAAAATCCTTACGTCTTATGACTTCCTTCTCTCAGATCACTAGATTAGCTGGAGACCCACACTGAAAGAGTGAAACTGACCTCAGTTCATTAATCTTTTCTGGGTAATCAAGATTTTTCTCACAGTAGGCTCAGGCTGAAGAACAAACATCACCAACAGCTGAGCCTGGGAGGAGCCCTTAGAAGTGAGCGTCTTTTTTCACCTGCAGTCCTGCACATTTTTGCGTACTCCATAAAGTATTGCCCACTAGAAGTGAAACTCTGAGCTTTTGAAGCTTCTAAAAAACACAGAGAAAAAAACGAGCACGAATGAAAACTTCTAGTTTTGTGGCTGTATAGCACAAAGAGCACTTGCTGGCTGTGTGGTGACTGGACTGCAACCCAGCACCCACCGAGGCTGGGATCCATTCTTCAACTGCTCTGGAGCGCTTCAGTTGGCATCACCATGGAAATGAATTGCCCCTTCATTTTTTGTTGCCAGTGAATTGGCTTGGAAAGATTTTTAGAACCTATCAAAACAATAAATACCCTTATACTGCTCTCATAGAAGAGGTTCATTATTTTTAAATGAGACAGGCTACACAGAAATAACCCTACCATGCCAAAGACAGGTTTAGCTTTCATATATTAAGAGGATATAAAAACACACGCTTTAAAAGAAAAATTGCTTCCCTGTTATACTCGAGAGTATGTGCTTGAAGTCGAGGCAGCTGTGGCCATACCAGCAGGTCCCAAACACATTGTGCAGCTGTGCACGTGGGCAGCAGGTGGGCTTCTCTACAAAGACAAGCTGNNNNGTTGGGGCAGGGTGGGCTTTAAGGTCCCTTCCAAGCCGTTCTATGAATATTTTCCTCCCTTGCTCCCACATTTTTCAACATTTATTTCAACAGAGAGGTACTCATACAATGCACCACTGCCTTCGTGCCCAGGCACACGCTGGCTGCCAGCTGTGCAACAAAGCAGGGGGAGCCTTCACTACACGCAATTTAGTATAATATTTTGTAGTTTTCCTAAGCTTCGGGAAAGTGATTTGAATAGCATTTTAACACACCTGTCATCACTGTTTATACCTTGGACTGTATATCATGCTTTTTTTGTCTGTCTGCTTGTTTTTTTAAATCTCCCGTCTTATTAAAGGGCTGAGAAGAGAGGGGCAAGCATCAAACCCAGTACAGTGTATGAAATGAGTTAAACTCCCATTCATAGTGAGTGCCCAGCAGAGAAATTTTAATCTGTCACCCTCAAAGTATTGGGCTCATCCAAAGACCAAAGCCTGCCCCATTACCATTCGTGCTCTTTGGAAAGGGAGGGAGGTTACCACTGTCAACAACAGGGCATGGTTACAAATAAAGACATCCCCTTCTGTCAGCTGTCCTAACCACAGAGCTGGCTGAATACAGTGACAGAGCAGTTTGCAAACACGAAAAGCAACTATTCCGGAAAATTCTTTAAAACTCCAAGCTAGCTGTTTAGTTGGCAGACAATCGAAAAAGAGTTTGGTTTTATCTGTGGCTAGTGCCATCAGTGAAGTTTTCTGCACGCACATGTATTCTAACCATCAATATTTTAAATTTTCTCTGTCTTGAAATAAAAAAACTAAAAATGCCACCTGTTCCTAAATATCCAATAACAGACAATTCAGAAGCATTCAAAAGCCATGCCTCTGGAAACTAAAGAACTGGACTGGAAACAGCGAAGGCTTTATCTGCTGTCATTAAATAAACATGACAATAGTAGCATTCAAAATCCAAGCACAGCACTGACAGTTTTACTGCCTCTAACACGGAGGCACTGTCATTAAAAGTAGGATAAAGAAAAATATTTAACAATTGCATTAAAGATACTACAGCATTTTAACCCATTCCTCCCCACCCCCTCCCCCCCCCAACTTCTCCAGGGGCTTCCATGGACAAGGGATGCTGGCGCCCGTATATTTCTGATACGAGCCACTCTTGTGATTTTCAGAAGGAATAAAGGACCTTACACACTTAGGGGGCGGCTCGTGAACCAGAGTGCTGAGGCAAGTGGCAGTTTCATTTCTGATAAATTTTGCAAGTTAAGAAATGAAAACAAAAGCTAAAACCAGAATTGATTTCCAAACCAGTCTGTGTCTCAGGGAAAACAAATTAACTTTAATAGCTGAGAGGCAAAACCTCAGGCACCAGGAGAAGTTCTTCTCCTAGACCCTCATCCTGTGTCCATCTGCAAAAAAAAAAAAAAAGAAAAAAAAAAGAAAAAAACAAATCAACCAAACAAAAAACCCCTCAACACTTCTGCCACTATCCCTGAGAAGTGTACAATGGTCCCTCTCAGGCTCACCCATACTGGTCCCCATGAAGACTGTCACACAATGCTGTTGGCTGGTTCTGCAGGAACCATCCAATACTGGGGATGTTTCAGGTTCTACCTCATTTTCACTGGTTTTGTTTAACAAACATACTATTTAAGCTGAAATCATCAAGGGTTTACTAAGTGCACTATTGCTAAGAGTGTGATATGGTGTACAATTCATCACTGTGGACGTGCTCTAGGTCCTTTCATAAAAAAAGAGCAGGTTTTGTTTCTAATACGTTTTGGGTCAGGAAAGCAGGACAATGAGTGGGAGAAATCTAAAATTTGGAAAAATTGGCTGTATTTCAGGTTTGCTTTAGAGAGAGGTTATCTCAGAAGTGATTACATAAGTGCATTTTGAGAAGATCTTGAGTCTTTGTTGCAAACTCTGTAACTTAGGCATCAGGCTTCCTATACAACAAAAGCCTTCTGAGCAGTAATCATTGCTCTCATTGCTCTGTATGCCTCATGCCCCACAACAAAGCTGTAGCAGTGGGTAAGACTCCTCCTTTGAGGGACGTGGGCCAGCTCCCAACAACTTCAACATCCTCCTGTTGTACCTGAAACCTTTGCCATCAGTCCAGCAATCCTTGGCACAAAGCTCAGAAGCACCAGAGAAGCATGACCACTGCCAGGGAGCCAAACCAAACAATGCTACAGGCAGTCCCGGATGCAAAGGGCACAGGGAGGCAGCTGGATCCCACAGAAGTAGCACAAGCACCAGCTCTGCCAGGGGAGGGAGTCTGGTGACTCCGTCAACCTTCAAGCACAGATCAATCTGATCCAGTGATATAAAACCCCACTGCTTCAATTCTCATCCATGTCCAGGCCAGCAGAGAACAATTTAGGTGAGTTTCATCACTACAGCAATCTCTGTGGTGGTGACCTACACAACATCTGTCACATGGGGGTCGATATAAGTCCAGCCTTCTCATTTTTCCTCCTGCCACATAAAAATGATGCCAGAGGCAGTACTTACAATGCAGGCATCAGGAACAGCTCTTCAGTGTGGGGTAAAGAGTAGGGCAGAGGAGAAACACCCACAAGAGGTTCAGCCATGGACTTTTTTGACCACCACCAATGAATCTGATTTTTGCTACCTTCGATGTTTCTCCTTGCTAAATCTGAATAGCCTTAAATAAGTCTTTGCCTTCCTTCATAATCCTTCCTCGTGAATGTCTCTTGCCTCACCCGTTCTCAGTGACTAGTATAGTCTGCTGCCATGGACCACAGCAAGACCCTGGATCCTACAAAAATTAAAGTACATACGCCCTATAAAACTTTTGATCATCAATAGTCTCATTTTCAGGCAACACCTGAGGAGACAGGGAACGGACTACTCAAGAGTTGTGCAAACTAAACTCAAGAGTCAATGACCTTGCAAAGCACTTTGCTAGTTCCTCTCTCCTTCGGAGGGGTGCAGTGGAAGAGTCTTGGAATGAAAACACACTGGGAAAAAAACTGCAGACTTAAAGTGCTACCTATCTACCACCAATCTACAGAAAAATCACACTGCACAAATGAGTATTCCAAGCAAGCAGGCAGATGGCTCAAAAAGAGAGATTTTTTTTCCACACAATTTTCTTTGTTTGAGGAGATTCAAGCCACTTTCAAGAACAGCTGCAACTTCACACTCAGTTTACACAATATTCTAACTTGAAGCTTGCTTTGCTATTTCCCCATTTAGTTTATGCTGCCATAAACTAAATGCAAATGCCCATTGCATAATAGGGAAAATTTCAAAGTTTTGGTAGGTTGTAAGCAACAATGGAATAACATGTCAGAGAAAAATTTATGACCATCAGCGGCGCTTAGACCTAAGAGAAAGAGACACCTCTCTATTTCACACAGGTTGGGTTGCACAGAGGGCTTTTTGTTATTAGGTGGGAAGTGACTACAAAACAAAGATTCATAGGAGATGATCCTAGGAGAAGTCGATTTTTATTACTCAGAAAAAATGGTAGCAACATGACAGTTTTTCTACTCAGTTGTGAAACAGTTTCCATCAATTTTTCAGGTTTCTGGACAATGAGCAGCACAGTTCAGTGATTCTTCCAGTTACCCAAGCACATATGCCTGGAAGCAGTCTGTGTTCTGCTGGACCAAAATCAGATTCCAACCAGTTTCCATTGCAGAGACTGTAAGCAAGTAAAGGGTGACCAGAAATGGACCAAAAGTCAGAGCTACAGAAAAACACTGTGTTACCTGGAGGTTACCAGCACAAGGGTCAAGGTGTTGAGCTGCCTCAGGTCTTCAGCAGCCCCACAGAAGCACTGTAAATCATGTGAAGCAGTGCAGTGACTACAGCACATTCCTGCCTAAATGCCATAGGGAAGCTAATTTTATCTGTAAACGCAGGTAAATGTAGGGTTGAAGTTCTCCGTGAGCATCAACCTACAGGTTTGGAAACTATTAGACATGGAGCGTTATATTGCAGTTCCACAGCTCCAGTTATTTTCCAGCAAAGTTTCAGAATTAACTCCCTCGCTAAGACCTGTGCATCAATCTCCCTGTCCAGGCACTTGGGGGAAACAAAATGATTTTGGTTGCTCCCACTCACCCCCAGGCCTCCCCCACCTACACCCCACTGAACAACTTCCTTCCAGAACCGATGCAGTTTTGGTGCTTCTTGCACTGATCGATTCCTGTTTGCATTCAAGAAGCATAAACACACAACCTTTTGAAGGTAATCACATTGCATAATTTAATTATTTCAACCCAATTACTTTCACCTCCTTCCCACATTCAAATGTCTAAGTAATGGAAGTTATTAGAAAGATCCTCATTAGATGGGAACAGAGGCCTGCTCTGCAAGAAGTGACTCAGTGGCAGCATGCTAAAAATACCTAGTGCATCAGTGATTTGCAAGAAAGCAACCCTCCAGTTCCCCTCTACATTCCCCAAGGCACAAAAGGTAAAGAACAAGACTCTGACAGGCCATCAGCCTGCTTCCATGCTGCCCTGAAAGAACACCTGTCCTGGAGGAACACCTGTCCAGCAAAACCCAGCATTTTATTTTATTTTTTTCCAAATCTGCCATAAGCTGTCAACTAAATTAATGATCAATTTGGTCATTTATGCATGCTTCACTCCGCAAAAATATTACAAAACAGATCAAAAAATCAGATGATTTTAGGACTAAATAGTCAAAGTTGGATGTACCCATGTCAATATACACACCATCAGCATTACATTTCTAAGAAACAGTATTTGTACATGGGTTACGGGAAAAGACTGATATTTGACCCAAGCACTAAATGAAGTCCCTAGCTGGAAATTACAACAAAAGTGAATGACAGCATGATGGAGCAGAAAGCATTCCCTCAGCCTTATTTTTCATTCCACTTCTGCTCTGAAATGATGCCATGGCATCAGTGAGAAAACAGCACAGCACCCGAGAGGAGAGACGAGCGCAGAAGAACAAAACTTGCAAGCAATAAAGGGATATGGAGGAAGATGAGAGATCCTGGCTCAAACAGTCATAGCCTTAGGCCACCATTTATTTTTCATATAAATATTTCCCTAGGTTAACTATACAGTGTAGCACACAGTAAATTATGTATTTACTGCAGGGGAAGGATCTCACCTTCCAAAGGATGATGCCCTCTCTCCCCATTTTAGTTTCTGAGTGTAAGTTACCTGCAATAGTAAATTAAATCCTAAACCATTTCACCAGTTCTTGAAAGATATTTTATGTATTAAACAGGGTATAACCATGTATTGCAGATGCTTGAGACTCCTGGTATAAGTGTACCAGAAATAGAATTCTGGCCACTAAAAGACGAGAGTACAAAACCTGTTGCTTTGCACTGACAGTATACTTGTTAAATTCAGTAAGATAGCATCTAACATTTAGTTAATGCAATGTAAAACTGTAGGGGAAAACTTGCTTCTAAGAGTTTTTTGGATTTTGAGAACAGCATCAGTCATATCCTGACACACATGAATCCCCTTCCAAGCAAGCAGCTTTTCAGTCCTAGTATCCACATAGTTCCCATTAAAGCTGTTATCTCCCAATTTACACATGTATCTGTCTCCATATGAACTTTCTTTTTTATCAATCATTTCTCTGGTTTTGTTTTCTGTACAAAGAAGAAAAGCCTCATACCTGTACCATACAGGTAAGTTCCTTAGCCAACAAACAGGACAATCAGCAGCTCACGTATGGCTGTAGATGCTGCAGACTCACCGAAACACCCTCTGTAAGAACAGTTGAGCTTTGTTTTTCGAATAGTCACGAACAATCATGGCATTGTTTTTCCAGACACAGCAAACACATCTACATGGAACGTGTTTGCCTGCTCTGTACCACACCAAGATGCCTCTGGAAATGCCATCCTCGGGGCATCAAGGATGTTCTGCAGAAGAGCCCCATTTCCAGTTCCTCCAGTTTCCCATTGAATCTGAACCCTGATTCATGGGTGATAAAGTGTTCCCTCAGCTTTTCTGTTCATTACTTCTTCATTCTGAGGGCAGCCTGACTTGCAGACATCCTCATACAAACCCAGCTCCTACCTGCTTTGGCTTGCTGGAGGAGGCAAGAAGCTCTGATTGGCAGGACAGCTTTGGCTGGGGTGTCGAGCGCTTATTTGGGAAGGAAAGAAGCAAGTCCAGCAGCTTTAGGGCCAGCAAAAAGGGACAGAGAGCCAGGCAAAGCAGTACAAATCCAACCCAGACTTAGTTTTTCAGCTGCAAAGGAACTACAGCCCTAAAGTGCCATGCAAGGAGCTCTCAGATTCCTTCTTTACACACAGACTTAAGAGTGCCTTGTGAAGTGTGAAGTCCAAAACTCTCTATGTGTAACTTAGAGGTGATCTGACACCTCAAAGGTTTAGCAGACAATCACTGTTTGTCACCTCGGCATTCCCATGGGGGTTGTGAACAGGGATGGAAATTAACACAAGTGAATAGAACTTTTTTAAACCTGTATTGCAAGACTGAACATCACACCCTAAACTTGACTATTTAAAAAAAAATCCATTTCAAACATGCAGTGCCTCTTCACACCCAGCCACTTCCTCCATATAACCACATTACAACTTTCCCACCTTTCAGTATTCAATTCCCTCATGCACAAATTTTATTTTGTCACCTTGAAGGTTAGTTAACTGCTAATTTCATGGAACATCCTCCTGCTCTTGACTGAAAGTTTCTGCTGTCTCTACTTCCTATGCAGGTTAGCTGTTGTGTATAGTCCTATAATTTCTTACATGCTTCCTTACATAATTTCTTACATGAACATAACCAATCTTTCCAGTCTCTTAGGAAAGCTGTTCTTTTGTCCTGTTCTCCTCACTTGTCTTCCAATCCCTCTAATGAGGCAAAATCCTGTCTGAACCGGCATCTTCTGTATCAAACAGCAATCCAGACTCAGACAAACCTTCAGAATTGTAAGAGCATTATCATTCTTTTCTCTATCCATCTTCCCCTGCTATGTACTCTAGCAGCGTTTGCTTATTTGACAGCAGATGTGCATGGTTTTTTTTTAATTCAGACTGGCACAATTTAGAAACTTAAAAAATAAGGATAAAAGAATAAGGTGCATTTATCAACATCAGACTCTCTCTACAATTCACTGCCATCCATCTACTGTGTTTTCCTGCAGTTCTTCCCATCTCCCCAGACCCAATCAGTTTATCTGCTAATTTGGGGCTGTTGACTGGCCCAGACTGCACTAGGCTGGCAGGGAACAGAGGATTCACCGGCTGCAGCTCCAAGGGGCAATCCCAGAACCACATACTCCTGGCAAGCAGGGTGGGAAGAAAATAATAAAGGAGAGCAAGAGGCAGAGGCAACCATACCACAGGGGAAAACCTGATGGTACACACCACATTTTCTCCTTGTAAAAGTGAGACCAGAAAGCCAAGACTGTGACATAAGCATAAGGGGGACACAAGACCAACTTCATCCTCAGGTAAGGAAAAATACATCATTTAAACAAGTGAAATGGTGCAATACGTTACAGTGCACTTTGCAAAGATGTGTGGAGGAAGTGCATATTGACAGGAGGCCACTGCTATGGCAACTGTTACCCATCCAGCAAACCAATAAAGCCTGTGGCAGCACCAGTTCATTTATCTGATTGCTACCTTATAAATAACTAATGTTTTGCAGTGAGGGACACCCTCCTGTTTATGGCAGCACCACTGAACGTTATTAAAGCCTCTCTGCACACTGTCACTACACCTTGTATTCTGCACCTTGTTACTACTTTACCTTCTGGACTTATTTTTCTCTGGAGGGTTACAAGAATTCTCTGCAAGTCCCATCCAGATGCTGTCTCTGCCTGCATTCTCCAGATCTTTGTTGCTGCCATTCATCGGGGAAGTACTGCTCTTATCTTGGAAGAAGCAGATTTGAGGTCTCAAGATCAGCTCTGAGGATCAGCTTCTTTGTTTTGCAGCCCCTTACATTTAAATCTTATTCCAAGCTAATATAAAAGGCAATATCTTGAAGTTCAAAAGTAGTAACTTCTTACAAAGTCATGCTACTAGGCATGGTGATAACAATAAAGGTATTAATATTTATACACTCACCAGAATCAGGGATTTGAGGCAGAGCACTTCAAAGCAAGGACATTCAACTTCACTGCTGATTTAACTCCTAAGCAACTGGACATTTTCATGGGAAATCTGATCCACTTTTCCTCATCCTGAATAAAGACAATGTTCCTCACCAGAAAGCTTATTTCAGTAAGCTCTCTTTCCAGCATGCCCGAAATCAGACAAATAAGTATTCTTGAACCCACAAAAAAAACACTGAGAGCTGATAGATATACAGATTATTACAAATCCAGATTACTTCATAACCTGTACCACAGAGCTGACCTCCAGCAGCAGCACAGCACATCACTAACGAGAGGCAGCACACACCATCCTCAGCCAGGAAGGTGCCATGTTACTCCTGTTAACAAACCTGGCAATACACACTGTAAAGAAAAGTAGAGATTGGAGACACTAGGCTATTCTGCTAGCAACAGGGGAATTATATGTGTGATTTCTTTCTAGGAAGGTAACTTGGTGTAAAAGAGGACAAACACACAACACACATCTTCAGGTTAAGAAATATTTTCACGGTGGCTGGAGTTACAAGCAGAGGGGTTGCACGCAGATGAACACAGCTTGTTCCACGCTGCTTTATTCAGAGATGTTGCCTTCCAGCAGAAGACCACTAGGTAGCACAGGCATGGACAATGAAAAGTGTAATGACTTTGGGCTATCTGAGGGCCAATAAAACCAGATGGCAGCAGATTGAGGCAGACCTGATCCATCACTGACCTTGACAGAGGACACCAGATTTTAAGTGGTAATACAAGGTGGAAGCCAGCTAGAGACCACCCATTGGGCAAGTAAATCCTTGTGTTATTAGTTAAAGGATAAAATCAGCTCACAGCATCTGCTGGGAGAAAAATGAGCTGAGAGGGGGTAAAGGCAGTAAGTAAGGAAAGGGTTCATCATGATTCTGCCGCCTTGTAGGCTCAGCACTGCCTGAAAAATCAGATCAGGTTTGTAATTCTGGCTCAGCTATTCACAGGTCAGACAGGATTGTTTCTTAAAGGAAGGGCATGGGGAAGAGCAACGGACAGCTAAGCTACCATGCAAAAAGACTGATGGGATACGTCCAGTTATCTAAAGCCATGAGACATGCTTCCCACAAGCTAAAATACTCTTTTGGTTTCAGAATCCACGCATGTTCTGCTGTGTTAAGCAGCCCCTCCTCTCAGTCTTCTATTCTGGCATTTGAGACGTGCTGAAAACATCCAGGTAGAATGACCTGACAGTCCAGGCAGCCTTTGCCACGTTCCATAACATGAGTGAGTTCTTCTATTTATCAAGCACACACAAAGAACTTTGGAGGGATACATGCAATCCATGAGCACTCATCAAGAAATGTAAATCATTAACAGTCTTCAGCAGATTAAGCAGTTTACTTAATTCAGTGATGTCCCAACTACTGAGCATCTGCAGGGAGTTGGGGGGAAGTATTTTAATAATTTACTTAGAGGCCAGTGGGAGCTAAACATTTTTGTAATCAATTTTTATTACAGCTGGGGGGGCAGGAGGAGAGCACCATTCAGAGATTAGAAAGGGCTGTCCTGTGCATAGGATCTGGCCCCTAAAACATATCAGCTGGACGGCTTGCTCTAAATAATACCAATAAATAACAATCACAGGTTTACAAGGAAGACCCAAAACAGTAGCGACATTGAACACTGACGTGAACAAATCGGTTGTTTTGGAAATACACAGGCATTTTCATCATCTGCACTGCACAGGATAAATACATAAATGCAAGCTAACAAAGGCTCTTAGAAGTGCAACAGCCACATCATTTCAAAAATCCATCTTTCCCTGGCACTGCACCTTTAAAATACTTCACTCACTTAAGTTTGAAATACCAAGGTTTGTCTTTGCTTTTGCTATTTATTTATTTTTATTATTAATAATTTTGCTATAGAACTTAGTAGTTTTGCTTGATCGAGTGTTTAAAGGCAAATACTTTTGTGGAAGGACACAAAAGGTGATGGTATGGCAGCTACATGCACCAGGGACAGTCCATTAGTCTCCTTCCCTTCCAAATCAAACACTTAAAAGCTTAGAGACGTTTTTCTGTGCTCCCATCGGTTCTTCCAGTCACCCCACACCTGGGCTCCTCTGGCACCCTTTGTTTTCATGCACATTTCAACTACTCTGTTTCCCTTCCCAGAACTTTGTTATGTCCAGCTACGCTTGGCCTTTTATGAACGCTCATGCTATTGCCAAGAACATAGGCTTCAGATGTGTATGTACATGCGGGAAAGGTGCAGGTACTCCCACCGCATTCCAGCCCTCCTGTTTTCAGGAAAGCCCATTAACCAGCAGCTATCAGAATCAAGACTACCAAGGTCACCCCTCTCCTTGGCAGCAACAGCTTTCAGCATTTGTGCATTCCCACACAACTGCAGTGGTAGCCCACATACCTGCTCCAGCAGCTGTTATCTCCTTCCTCATAAATCAAATATGGCTTTGAAACTATGAGGCAAAGGCAAACATTGCCACTTCTCCATCTCACTGCAAAGGAAAACCTCTTCCCATTTGATCTTCAGTTTTCTACTGCATGTAGCATCCCAGCCCACTCCCTGTTGACTGAGAGACATCACACACTCACTGTCTCTCAATTACTCAAAACAATTGAATATATTTCAGTAACAAACAGGCTTAAAGTAGTCCACCAGTAAGGTGGGAATTACTACAGACTGCTGGTGGGAAAGAGATACTATAGGTACTTCAGGAGATACAGTAGTATTTCAGGTTTTCAGAAGGCTACGTCTGAAACAGCTAAACACGCCAAATACCTCTCAAATACCTCTCACATCACCAAGGCACAAGGTGGTGGTTTTTTTTTTTTTTTTTATTTGTTTGTTTTGTTTTTGGTTAGTTGGTTGTTTTAAAATCAGATATATGGTGCCAGTGTTATTCCAATTCAAGCTGTCCCACTTCACTTTCATATCAGATGACTGCTGAATATTGCTATTGCTAATGCTGTTAAATACCAAGAATGTGTGAGTGCTCCAAGACTTCACGCAGCAAGGAGACAGCCTGCCTTTTTTGAATTTCAAATTGATAAGACAGAGCCACCAAAAGAATGAATAAACAGGAAGGTGAGGAACAGGAGAGAGCGAGGTGAGAGGAGTTGCATTACAGATGTAATATCAGTGGGAATAAAAAGCAGAATGTTATAAACAGCTTATATAGTACAAATGATACAAAGCCTGCAGTAAGGATGGCAGTGAGCACCTGCTTCAGCAGCCCCTATGCAAGCAAACCAAAACAGCACAGTATTCTGATAACAATAGATTTATTCAAACTGAAGCAACAGTCTGAAGACAAACCCTTCGAGCCCCAAAGCTCCCCCCTGCACCCCAGCTACTGGGATTGGGTATCAGGAAGGCTTTTTGCATGAGGTCAACTCAACACCAGAAGGAAAGGAGAACTCCAGCTCCACACTTTGCATTTTTGAAGCAGTCTGGTGATGACAGACATGGTAATGAAAACCCTTCCAGCTGCACTCGACAACCAAGAATTTCCCTGTGTGTAACCTCTAAATATGTAACGTGGAAAGTATTTCCTACATTAAGGGTTCTCCACATTCTGCACTTGCACTAACCTCAGTACTTCACAAATGTGAGGTTCTTGCTCTGCTACCTGGGACACTAAATCCATAAGGCTGTATCAGCTTTCTGTTAACAGGATTTTTTTTTGGGGGGGGAGGGGGAATTAAGGCAAACTAAGGTTCATTATCTACTATTGTGAAATAAGCATATAGAAAATTAAGTAATAATTTGAAAAAGGAAGATAAGGCTATTTATCTGAATTCAAATTCGAGGTTTTTGTTTTTCAACTGAAAATTTGTACTCAAAAGAAAACATTTTCAGAGAGAGAAAAAGCTTCAGTTCAGTTGGCTTCCTCTGCAGGGCTCACGGAAAGTTTCAGGTTTCAGCACTGGCTGTTAGCAAGTTCCTCCTCTTGTTGCCTCCCCAAACTGAGTCAAGTTGCTATTGAGACTCAAGAATAAAACATTTTTCGTTTTTAATTCAAGAAAGCTTAATTAACCGTAAGTAAGTACACAAGACGGAATTAAACTTTGTCCCATTTAGGAAACATTTACAGAACATTCATATTTGTTGTTTGTTTGCTTTAAAGTGCAGATACTTGCTATTCTTTTAAATTAATCCTGGACAGGCCAGAGAAAAGAATACCAGCATCCAGCTCCACAAGAGAACTTAAGCACAGTGATACCAAACACGACAAGCAGGTTTACTATAAGTACATAGATCTGGTAGCAATGCCTCCACAGAAGAGGTGGGTACTCACAAATGGGGCTCAGTTAACACGGCAGCTCAAGCCAATCAGTGCAAAATGCCAAAAAGCTGTGTGGAATCCAACAGCCTCCCCAGACCCTGCCATACCTCCAATCCTAGCTTGGACTGCACAAGCACATGGATCCCAAACTCTCTCCTCATGACTCTTATTTCTACTCCAGGATAGCTTGGCTGTAAAAACACTCAACTAGGAGGACAAGGCAGGCTATGAGAGCTCCTGAGCATGCAGGCATTGACTCCATGCTCCCTAGAATCAAGTCTCAAACAAATCTGGGGAAGGAAAAATAAATTAAATTAATAGTTGGTACTAGGTCACCTGGTAGAATGCCATTAGTCCAATCATCCTCGTCCCAAGAGATCGAGAAGCTACCTGTGCCTGCTAAGATCTTATGACAACAATTAACCACTATAAAGACTCATTAAGGATGCAGCAGTTACCACCAACAGCCATTAAAAGCATAACATCAAGACTGGATAAGCTCCTGTCAAATAACTATTACATTTCTCTGTTGGGCAGGAGAGACAATCACACAATCTCACTTGTTCCCTCCCTCCACAAAGAAACTTTCAACTTCTATTTTCAGTTTCAGCAATCAATTTCCCCCACCTGCTGACTTTTTTCAGGTAATAGATAACCTTGCCAAATGGCAACACCACGTCGCCCTGATCTGCGATTTCTGGAATCACATCAGGTTAGTTACATAGGAGGAAGGGGAGCCAAGTCAGACATCTTGTTCTGTTTATTTTCATGTTACTTATGCATCACTGACAGCTACTCACAACTTACATTTATTTGACTTCAAATCTGCTTCTCTCTCTCTGGTTAAAACTGTTTCCATAAGATTTGATGCAATGGAAGCTGAGCAGAACTTCTGTTTGTATCCAGAGTGAGAAAGTGCAATTTTGTGGTACAGCAGGAGGAGCTTTTGTAGAAAAATGCTATAAAAACTACAGTAAAACCACTATCTCCTGGGTATTTGAGGTACACATGATTTAATGGAAATCTTTTTGCTTTCTTGATCTTCTGGTCTTGGACCTTAAAAAGGCAAATCAGTCTTGTGACAACTTAGGGCTAAGCAGAATGATCCAGCACAATTTTCTCAGTACCAAAGGACTCAGACCAGAGGATAATTTCAGATCAATCATCCTGAGAACAGTTAAAGTGATGTTCGAAACTAAATAAGAAATTTTTCATAGAAAAGGAGTAAATACAGAAAGTTCCTACAACAGAACACCCCATACAAGAAGCCCAAGCTAAAACAGGTTCCTTCCTGAGTTGTGAGGGAACTTGCATGGATTTCCCATGAAAGGTGAAAAAAATAATATTTCATTTTTGTACTTGAAATTTCCTGTGCTCTTCTCAGGGAGAGAAGTTCACAAGCCACTGAAGTATCACGCTTCCTTTTCACGGTTCCTGTGTGGCATTACCAGATTTTAATAGGAAATGAAAGTTTCCAATCTGTTGTTCATCTTAATGTTTCAGTTCATCCTACGTAGTCATTTGGCAGCAAAACCAAAGATCTTGCTGTAGCCTTGAGTTATAGGAGAAGGCGTATGAGGTGAAAACAGTGCTTGGAGTAAGGTCTGTGGCTACTCAATGATCATATTTCAAGAATTTTAGGGACTGGAAGGAGCAGAAGTGTCACTTTTATGACCAGAGATCTTTTTAAAGATAAAAGGTTTGGGTAAAGCCTCCTTGTGTAGGGTTTGTGAGAGTTAAATTTTGTGCTTTTGCAAAAGAGTGGGAAAATCCAGGGAGAAGTGACTGCAGTTTGTTACCTACCTGCAGAGGTGTACATATTGAAACCATCCTCTCTGCCTGCTTAAGATGTTCCCTTGAGATAAAGCTGAACATTGGGAAGAAATGTTCTTTTTTTTGTGTTTAAGATTTTCCTTTGAGATTAGGTTAAATATTGACTAAGACAACATAATACCAAAAAGAACCAACAGGTTAGCAATGAATTATGATTTGTAATCAGAAATCAGCATTGGGATAGGCTGTGCACTTGGAGTACCCAGCCAATGGGGAAACAGGAGAGGGACTAAGCGACAGGAAAAAAAGGTATAAAATACGATTCCATATTCTGTATTCTTTCCATAGGAGCCATCCTGTTTACAGGACGCTCGCCATTGCCATCGCAAATTAAAACTTCTTCACCAGAGATCCTGTCTCCAAAAAATTATTCGATATTTTTCTCACAGGTTTACAGACTTCCTTGACCTCTAAGCTTTGTTCTACACCTAGATCGCCTTCATGAAGAATTCTTTCTCCAGCAAATATCTCTAAACTGTATGCTTGTTTCAAAGGAGTGGATGGGTTTTACTTCAAAATTTACTACAGCTTGGCACACAGGACCAAAACTTCTATCTGGTCTGAAACACCAGTGGGACGTTACCCTAACTGTAAGCTAGGCTTGGGCTCTTCTGGCAGGCCACAAAGCAGCCCCACTGCTGCTGCCATGGAGATGCCAGCCCAGAATGACAGAAGGGCATGAGCTGGCACCTAAAGACAAATTCACATCCCATCTCCCATACCTCCAGGACGTGATGAAGCAATGCTCTGCTCAAACCAGTCAAGCGTACTTCCCTAGGGGGTCAGAAGCCAAGAGAGATCATCCTGATCACTGGCAGAGTCCACTGATGAGCGATGTGATAAGACGTAAGCAGGTCCAACAGCTGGAGGTGCAGTAGCAGCCACCAAGGTCTGACCAGAGAACCAGACCACAGAGGCGACGGGTGCCATTCCTGTGCTCCAGCCGGACCTCAGCCCTGGCAGCAGCCCCCTGGGTCACAGGCTGATATCCCACACAGGAGTTTGGCTGGGGCTGCACTTCTCAGCACCACAGCCTCCAAAGATCTGCCCTCCCCCAGACATCTGGTTAATCTTCAGAATCTCAAACTATTTTTGGTCTCAAATTTAGGCTTTTCAAACTTACCGTTACAGACCTCAAATCAGCAGAAATGTTTACAGATTGACCAGTTTAAAGGGCTATATCTTGTCTAAGCCAGGAATTCTGTTTTTATTTTCAATCACAGAATCAATTCCTCATAAGCAACGTGACACCTCAACAACAGGGTCAGCCACATGATCTGGGCGCCCTGAACCTGTGAAATGTATCCTGATGAATTAGTGATACAGGCCTGGGACAAGATCCTGGCAGCGAGGCCACCTGGCATGGAAAACAGCGACTGCATCCAGGCTGGGTACTGGGACTGGCCCCTGGTCCAAGCCAATTCCCAAAGCCTGTGCCTGGGGATGTTTTGACACCAAGCGAATTGGCTCACAGCACAAGTAGTGCCTGGTACCAACAGTCATGCAGCGCAGACAGATTCCCCTGCCTCAAAACATACCCTGGCACTGTTAAATTTATTAGAACTGCAGTCATTATAGCAACTAGCCCTAAGTTCAGCTGCCTGTTTCTCCCAGCTGGTTCATGCAGTCATTGAAAGGAGGGAACAATATTGATCTTGTTGAAGTCTGCCCTACATATACCACCACGTGCAATTTTGTGCTCATCTAGAAGAATTAGAAAGTTGGAACAATATGGGATTTGCTGTCTACTCATGACAGCCCTGCTTTCTGGTTACCTTGTACCACAATAACATGCCAAGGTGGTCCATATTTTCCTATTTTTCCTCCTTCGTTTTTATTAGCCTGAGATCACTGTAAAGGTGTAAGCCAGCAACTGAATAAAGAACAATTTCTGGCTTAAATAGAGTCATGACTCGCAGCCATAAAGGGAAAAATCAAACAAAACCAAAAAAAAAAAAAAAAAAACCCACAAAAAAAACCCAACAATAAGTAGAGACCATTGCTGGGATAAGGCTTCAGAGTATCACAACAGCTGGTTTGCAAATCAGGAGCCTGTCAGCAGACACGGTGTCATTTATTTCTGGAAGAACAGCATTAATCTGAGGTGTCAATACATGCACACACACCACTTTTTGAAACCACCCTTTGCACTTCTTAACCTGCACGCAAAACACTTGAACACAAAATACCCATGCCATTTGTTTTTCCCACATCCAGGTTTACTTATGGCCATTTATTTACTTTTCCCACAACACCTAGTACAGAAAAACGCTTTGCCTACATAGCTAATAGGTACATTTTTGTAATTGAGATGAATAGCGATTATATTAATTTCTAAAAGAATACGGCTCCTTAACCCATGTAAAAATCTGTTCATGTCCAAAAGTGAACAGAAGCTCAGTTTTAGACCAAGCCAAAGGAAAGAACACGGGAGACAGTGAGGTACACCAAGCCATTTGTTAGGCTCATCCAAACTTCCTGCTTCTCATCTCCAAGTTTGCAGACCTTGGGCCATTCATTCAGACACGTTTACAACCTGTAAAAAGCAGACAGATACATTCATTCCTGATTTCTCAGAAATGGGTTTAAAGTCATCAGAGCTTCAGAAGGACAAATGTAAGCTGTGATCAAGAGGATGCAGTGGAGGAAACTAGCTGTAGATAGAGGTTTCTTGGCTTGGTTTCCTGATAATAAAAGCTTATTAGGGAAATCCTCACCAAGCTCACCTCTTATCTGCCAAAGAACCCACTGGGGACAAGGGAAAGGAGAAGTCCAAGCATCTTAAATCGCTGAAGAGCTTCCAGAATTCAGATAAACTTGACACATTTCCAGGCATTACAGCATGTAATTTATTTAAAAAAAATAAAAAATAAAAATCAGCACATTCATAACCCTTTCCCTGGTATCTAATATGGGCTACCCACAGTATTTGAGAAAAAAAAATGTTGACTGCAAACTGAAGGATCATGTCAACCAGTATTCACAGAATTTCTGGTTTAACCAAAAACTCTACCTTTGCTTTTAATCTCCTACTCCAAAAATCAAGATTTTGGAATAGAAGCAGTGGCACAAGCTACTGTGGGATTTCCTGCTTTCTCACTGGTCTCGCACTCCCCCACCATACAAGCAACTACAGGGAAGAAAGAGCACAGAGGGGGGGAAGATAAGGGGCCCAAACATCAGCATCAGAGCCCCGCTGATGTCTGCCCATGCTTTGCGGCTCAACCTGCTGCAGGACTCCAAGCACCACATTCTGCAGCGCTTTTGTTTTTTTGGCTACAAATAAATCTTACCTCATCACAAATGTGAACCTGAAGGACTTGGTTCAGTAAGTGTTTATAAGGGACCAAGCTGATGTCCCTCTGAAGTCTGACAGAATCAGTTACTAGCTGGGATTCTGAGAGCACCACAGCAGATTTGTCTATTCCCATTCATTTACTGGCAGTTGCAGAAGTCAGTGAGAAGAGATTTGTTGATCAAGTCTGACTCATTTCCTGAAGGGAAGAGACTGCACTCTTCTAGGGAAATGGATTAGTGTCTATATGTTGTGTAACCAGCCCCTTCTGTATAACATACTGTGCCGATGACAGCGGTCTATCACGCACCAGAGCTGACTTGCTGAAGCTAACTGCTCCCTTGCTCCCTCCTGCCTGGAGAAATCCAGCATTTGTCTAATTTGTCTATTCTTAGCTGATAATGGCAGCTAATATAATTTCAAAACTCTTATTATTCCTGACTTCGGATGCAATGCAACCTAGAAAAAAAAAGAGGTACTATGAGGTTTTCACTCTTCAGACAGTACTAAAAGCCTTAATGCTAAGGCAGCACACAGCACAGGTGGGGCAAGGCTCTGGTGGGCCTAACACACTTTTGGAGCTTAATCATAGACTCGCTGACTGAACAGGACAAGAAATAGGGCTCTGTGGAACTGAATAAGTTACATCATTTCCCTGAAGCAAGAAGTATCAACTTTTTAATTCTGGTCATTAAATAATTTCAGTCCAAGCTTAGGGTACAACGAAGGCAGAGGTGTCCATTCCAACTTCTTACGTCCATGATCTTCTCATCCCTTCTCATCTTCTCAGCACAATTAATATAGGGCCAGTTTGTTCTCCTCCCCATGCTTTCAGCGCAAGCGGAAGCAGGTACTGATAAAAAAAAAATACTGCTATAATGGCAGACTAAAAGCAATCCTTCAGCTCTGGGAAGTCAGTGCAGGGCTCTTCAAAGGCCCTCCCACCTCCCCCTTGGCTGCTGACCTGCAGAAAGCAGAGCACATGGAGGCTGCTGGAGTCTGAAGTGATGGGACCAGCAGGACAAGGGTGGCCCCACGGGCTGTATGGCACACTGCTGGCGTGGGAGGATAGCTGGGTACAGGGGCTCCTGCTCAACTTCCAGCAGAAGTGCAATCAGCCCCTGACAGAAGCTTGCTGGTGCTGGAGCTGCTGAAACAGCTGGTGAAAGAAAAACATGATTCATGAGCCCAACAAGACACCATGTGGAGGACTTCCCCTGCAGGTCACTTTTACTGTATTCTGCACACAAAGCTATCTGCATGCTGCAAAACACGAGGCTTTCACAAAGCCAGTTTGGACCATGCTTTGGATGCTGCCACAGCCTACATCTGCCCTAGCAGCATGGGGGGCAAGGAGACAGAATTGACAAACACAAAAGCAGAAACTAAAGAAATGAGAAGACATTGCTTAATAATATCAAGGACCAAGAAGAAGTATTTAAAGATAATTCAGAACATAACTAAAATGGGTGCAGGCTGAGTAAACAAGATGTAAGCCATCGTTTCCAGTTTCGAGGCACTAAAATTCCTAAGGCTTCCAACACACACAAAGGGGGAAGAGTACCTAGTAAGGACTCCCCTATTAAAAGAGATAACTTTACATGGCTTTTGGAGATGAGGCAACTGGATGATATAACCAGGCAATCCCTTACAGATCCTTGAGTAATAAACGGGCCTAGAAACAACACGTACAGGCAGAATATTGAGTTTGACAATATCTTCAGCCAGAATCTGTAACGAAAGAAGCCTCAATATATACGTTCTCAGATAAGCATCCAAATCAGAGGACACATCTATGAGATAAGCTTTGCAGCTTCATAAAAGCTGAGCAGCGACAGGAATTAACGCATCTGAGCACTCATTTTCAGTGTTCTCCTGCTTCATCTTACCTTGTATGACAATAAACATTCTGGACTTTTTCTCTTAATCACTGAAAAATAATAACTGCAAGTCGTAGATGAGCTCAACAGCGTGGAAGTAGGAGACTGTTGGTACCTATGCATCCAAATCTTGAAATCACTGTATGCAGAGGATATGTACCATGGGTTCGTGTTCTGAAGCAACACCAAAACCTCTGATCACCCATCCTCTGGCATACAGTAGTTTGCATAAATGTAATTATGTTTTTGCTATGCCTTATTACCCTTAAAGCTAAATAAAAGCTTTAGCACCAACTCAAGATGAGACCTTACTAGTGTTTAAAAATGCAAGCTGTTTACTTTAAGACCCTAATGTATTCCACAATGCAAATGCACTGCCTGCTTAAAAATACAATTAAGCCTTTATTTGCTATTATAAATGAATTTGAAGCTAAAGATAAATTCATCAAATTTGTACTCACTGCTGGAGGTGAAAAATCACATTATCCATCACATTCTAAGCACAGTGATGGATCGTTCTCCCACACCCCCTCCAGACAGTGCAATGCATTTGCTCTGTCATCTGCACCCTGAGAACCCAACCTGGTGGCAAAATAGGCCAATTCACTTTGGGAGAGCTTTTTCTCAGATGTCTCTCTGCAGGACTCAGTACTGAAGGAAACTGCTAATACAGACTGGTAAAGGTCAAAAAGCATTGCCTTGTGGGGTTGGATCGACCACCACTGTTATTTCAAAAGCTTGCTAAGAGCATTGATCTTTCATCTCACAGCAAGAAGGAATGATGCACAATTTGAAGAATAAAAGACAACTTTAGATCTTAGAACTTGTCAGTAAACCTGGCAGGAGAGCAGCCGTGCTTTTCTACCCAGGACTGTGCTTTGGCATCGCCTTAGATTCAGCACTCAAATCCTTCCGAGTTCCCTGAAAACCTTGATTTAAATGGAGAATACACATGGTATGACAAGCAAAGCCCATATGTTCAAAGTCTGGCCAAGGTTAGTTACACAACACTATTTCCTGCAGCCTGACTAAGAGAAAAATTTTTAAAAAACACTTTTTTTTTTAACCCAGTCTCCACAACTACTCTCACTTTAACGAGGATGAAGGCTGTATTTTGACCACCCAAAATTTCAGTGCAGTCTAATTTTCAAAGTTTATCTACTTCCCAATACCCAAATATTCCTTTTGACTACTATTCACTTGCAGTTTCAAGCCATTAGGCACATAGACTGTGACACATGAAGAATCCTAGGAGATGCATATGGTTTGGTGATTATGCAAAGCTCCCTCCCTGAGGGGCTGCCTGGCACACTCGACCTCGCCTGCTTCTCCTTTCGCATTATTGTTCTCCCCATTCTCCCAGCTTGCTCCAGACGCTCACCCAACCCTGGATAGCATTTACTGCATTTGGTACTTCATCTCATGGAAGTATAAAGAAAGCCATTGTGTTTTCTCTTTCCTGGAATGACCACTGGGGACGATGCTCAGCTAAGCAAGCTGCCTGTCCCCATGCATGGCTGTGCCCACCGCCATCCCAGCATCCCATACAGAAGAGACACAGCAGGAGTTTTTCTTGCTCCCATTTTGCAACAGCTTATGCTAGGGACTACTGCAATTCTCAAATACATACAGAGAGCTGCAGAATTTTATAGAAAGCCACCTGTATCTGACAGGTGTGAGATGGAAGAACCATAAGCAAGGCAATTAAACACAGCTTCTGGAGAGTTTTTATGTAAACATCCTTTCAAATCTGGGAGGCTGTGGTACACAGAATGCAGTGATGTGCAGCAGATACTCATACAAAGCCAGCTTCTTTCCTTGGGGCACTGTCCACTGTGCATGAAGCTTTCAAAGCTCCCTCGCACAGGAGCAGAGCGTTATGCCCTCCCACATTCTCCTCCCCATTTGTTCTCTGAGATGCAATGCACATTCTGACTTAAGACTGTTACAAACAGCATTTCGTATAGCAAGGAGTACTTTTGGAGGCACTCCTGCACCCGTTTCAAGAGGTTTTCCTGCACACATTACCACGTACATGGCAGCTGCTGCTGTGCACAGAGCACAGGCAATAGGCAGCATGCAGAAACCAGTGCAGTTAGAGAGAGGGAAAGAAAAAAAAAAAAAAAAAAAAAAAAGGAGGCTGCCTCAATAGCCCAAATCCTTCAGGGCAGGTCAGACAAGCTACTGACATATTTTTATGGTGCCACAACTTCATATGCTATTTGAGAGCTTCAGTCTGCTAACTGACCTTACTAAGCTAGCCTGGTAGCTTCACAAACATTGCAATTCATTCGTTTTATGGTATTGCATCCATTTAAAACTGAGATCTGTGTGAACAGACCTGAGAAATTAAGCGGGGGTCAGGGAAGACAAGGACGAAGACAAGAACCAGTAACACTGGAGGAGGATGCAGTCCCCAAACTTGCTGCAACTCAAGAGCATTGTGCTGGCAGAAAATTAGGCTTCCGTAGGGCAAATGCAAACTGCATGCAGCAGTTCTCATACAGAGGCTGTAAGATATGATACATGCATCTACACCTTTTGTATAAGGGATGAGCTCTACATCAGAGAGGGGATTAAAAACCACTGCATCTCAGACTAGAGGTTCAAGCACCTTATCTCCCACTGTGTTTTGATGCCTAACCACAGCACTGCAGCTTGGTTTGTACAAGTCATGGTCCAAGCCATGCTGTCATATCACGTTTTTGCAGCCGCCACCTTGCAGTTAAGACATGAACTTAATACAGCTGCGAGAGCTGCATCCATTTGTGCACTGACCTACATGAGCTCGCAGTGGCAGGAGAGTGCAAATCAGAAAGACAAGGCTGAAGGCTTGTGCTTTAAATCTTTAAATGACACTAAGCACTCAGCAGAGAGCATCAGAAGGCAAAGTAAATAAATACCAGCTTTATCAACCTTCAACAAGTTCCCTCCTGGTAGCACAGAGCAAAATCACTCCGTACCCCACAAGCTACTAAGGAGAGTTGATGATCCCCAGTGAGTTCTCAGCGAAACATTTTATGTGCCAGCCCCAGCATTTTGGCATCTCAACAGGATACATTAGTGAAATCAGGAACAGTCGCTTTGCAACATCTGGAACAAGTTCTGATTCCATGAGTTTTTGGGCCTCCAGACTTCTCTCAAGCCTCTTGCCAACATCCCTCAAACAGCCAGCACTAGCCTCCACCCTGAGCTTTGTTCCAAACACAGTCATTCACTTGCAACACATCCAATTAGCTGGGGAAAAAAAACCAACACCAACTCTGAACAAACAAATTGCTTCTGCAACAACAGGCCTCAAACCTTTACGTTGTTTACGTAGGGTTCCTCCATTTCCTCTCAACAATTTCATCAGAAACTGATGTTTTTAATCAAAGTTTAAAGGACCTCCAGCAGCGACAAGTCTTTTTACAGCTCTGAAGGGTACCCACACCTTCTGCACTGCTGCTTATACTGCAATAACTCAGGTGTGAAATCACAGGCCTGGGCTAGTAAATACAAAAACAGCCACCACCGAAATGTTCTCACACCACCTGTAGTTCTGCTGCAAGCCAACAGCCACACACAAAGCAGAATGGCTGTTGGTGGAACAACCCTGTGTTCAGATGAGAATTCTAAACCCATGTCACAACCACTGCTCTGTGAAGCCAGTGCTCTGCAACACTCCAGCATGGGAGGGGGGGAACCCAGAGAGTTTCCTTGCAGGAGCCTGCAGTTCCCCACATCTTGCCCGGATGCAGGACAGGGGGATGATCCCATCTCACCTGGGCATGAACTATAATGCTATATGCTTTATGTCCTGGATCTGGACAAGGGAAAAAATCACAAGGATCGCTTTTGAGGTATTTGAGAGTGGAAAGATCACACTTCACCCTGCTAGAATAAACACATCATATCATAGAATGGCTTGGGTTGGAAGGGACCTCAAAGCCCCCCCAGTCCCAACCCCCTGCCATAGGCAGGGCTGCCAACCGCCAGCTCAGGCTGCCCTGGGCCCCATCCAACCCGGCCTTGAGAGCCTCCAGGGATGAGGCACCCACAGTTTCTCTGGACAGCCTCACCGCTCTCTGAGTAAAGACATCAGCAGACACCAAAGCCAACCCCCATGTTTTTTTGTTATGTATGCATACTCCCATCCCTAGGGCACCATCAGTTTATCAAAGTCCAGACTTCAGCTACACAAGACTGTCACTCACTTTTATATTCACTAAAGGCCCTGCTAATGAGCATGCCCAGAAGACAAGCCTCCAACAACAGCTTAAGTACACATCAACATTGAACACCTGCATTTAAAAACCCCAGACTGCAAAACAAACCAAGCAATGCAAGTTCTGTGCAGTTCTCTCTATGTGAGACAAAGACACTTGTATGAATGTATATGACAAACACCCTGGGCTCACTGCCACTTGCATTCAAACAGCAACGCATACAAAGAAGCCAAGACATCTCTGTACAGAAGGACTTCAGATGATGGAAGGCAGCAGAAAAGGCAAAGGTTTCTCTTCCCTTTTTTAAAAAATACAGAACTATTTCCATAGCATACAGTTCTCTCCTGGATTTTGTCTCCTTATAGGAGATGACAGTGCTTGGTTTTTAAGAAGAAACCAGAAGGGTTTTAACAATTTTCAGTTTCTACCGCCCATAAATACTTTAAGGATAACAACTCTTGACTGCAACACTGTTTTCAAGGTCTGTAGCGTGAAAGCTAGCACAGAAGTCCCACCTAGAAGAGGGCACAGACCAGAGTTTCTATTTATCAGGAAAGCTGTCTACATCAGCATATTTCTAAGATTTCCTCCCCCGCAGCACAACTAGCGGTACCAAAAACAGAAGGCTGGTGGCCCCTAGCCCCTCCTGCCAGTCCTGCACGGTGGCACCGTGTCAGCATGTCAGCACCCAGCTGAATTAGCACTCCCATCCCTGGCAGGCTCAAAGAAGCACAGAAACGTGCCACCACCAAGCCCTTGTTTGCAATGAGGGCTGGGTGAGTCGGGACACCTCTCCCACCGCATCCCCACGCTCAGGTGAGATTAGTGACACTAAATCTTCTCCAGAGCACAGAGGAGACGTGTCCCAACTTGACATGCCAGTGACCTACTTTTCAGAAGCGCCCAACACCCACAGCTCCCTCTGAAGTCAACAAAAGAGGAGGACACTCAGCAATTTTGAAACGATAGTGCATGCTTTTAACATAGGAAGCTGGTGGAAGGCTAGGGCCAGCTGTGCACATTAGGAAAATCCCATTTAGCTCCATGTGGAGAACTGAGGGCACTCAGTACTACGGATCCCTCAAGACTCTACATGTTTGATGTATGTGCCTCTTAATTCCACTCATTTGCTGCCAAGGAAAAGAGCAGCATGGATGAAAGCTTATCTCCTTCTCGTAGCCTGCCTGCATCAGATGCATACAGTCTTGGATAACAAATGCTGCCACTCCTTAACCTTCACCTGCCTAGACAGGTGCATCCCTTTTCCTTAGAAGGAAAACACAAAACAAAATTACATCTTATCCCAAGGTGCACAAGCTGCCCTGTAAAGAGACACAGGCTCGATCTACTTTGTCCTAATTAGGAATCAGCAGAAACAATTAAGAGCAGGAGACAATGCATACTGTGTAACTAATGTGACTCCAGCTAAGAGTCAGGGGAGAAAAATAGGGAGTATACAGATGTAGCACACTGAAAAGAAGCTAACTCTGCAGGCTACATGAAGTTTAGATAGTCTTAATTAACCCCCCCGAGATTCCTTCTTTCCCCATCTATGCCCTTCCTCCTTTATGAGGAACACCCATACCCTGCATTATTACTTAGTTTTCATCTTATTCCTGAAAGTACGTGCACACGTGCGCTAGAAACACAAGCGATGCAGGGCTATATAACGCACAGCTATGTCTGCAAGCTATAGCTGAAACCACTTCCGTACTCTTTTAAAACCAGATAAAACCACTGGCACCACACAAAACCCAGCCTGGAGGCCAAGCTCCTGCTTTGAAGGATTTATGGAATAGAACCATATGATGCAGTAAAGAACTCCTTAAAGTGCTGCCTAGCTGTTGTGTGTGTGTTAAAAGCCTGACTTCAGCTCTGATGCCCTCAGCCACTAGCAACTGAACCAGAGGAGAACTGCCTTCACTGTGCTTTGGGATGAGTGTCCTCCCCCATCCAAAGCAAGCACTGGGAACGGGGAGTCCTTCCAGCTAAATCCTCAGCAAAACTTTCAGAGCATCTCTCTCATATGACCGATGCGTATCGCGGGCTGGTGAACTCAGCCAGAAGTTGCTTATTTTCCTAAGTAAAGAGACAGATAACATCTCCATAGTCGTCCTATGCCGTTTCCAGGAATCTCTCAAAGCCCTCCACATTCCAAGGCCATTAAACAACAGCCTCAACACTAACACCAGCAGGCAGGTCCAAACAGGAAGGATCTGCAGAAGCCTGACCATAAAGCACAGGTATTGAGAGCCTGGGAAAACATGCTCCAGTCCCAAGTACCTGGGAGCCTCTGGGTTTGATCTTCCAACTGCTTTTCCCTCCAAGAAGTTTCAGTCTCTGAATCTTCTAATTACATTAGAAACGCTAATGCAGATGGAAAATAAAAGAAAGAGCCATCAGTCAACAGCTCCATGCCTAAAGCAATAGAAGACACAATCGCAGCTTACAGCACCTCAGAGTCACCACAAACCAGCCCCGTGAGCAAGCAAGTTACCTCGGTAGTGCCTTTAAACTGAAAATAACCCTGGAGCCTCCACATGGATCAAAGTACTTCTTGCTTCCTTTGAGCTGTCCTGTGCCACCAGCAAAGCTTTACCCTCCAGCAGCAGATCTCTGCAGCAAGCAGGACCTTACTGGCCTACCTCAGGGCTTTGTACTGTGATGGGAGGGACAGCGTGCTGCTGCTCAACCAGACAGCTTGAAAAGGAGAAATCCCTGGGCTCTGCTTCACCACTGCTTTCCTGGACCTGGCACCTCAGTTATGTGTGAAATAAAGATCTGTCACCAGTCCCTTTCTCTGCAAAGAAATACTGACTTGGAACACCAAACTATTCGCAGCAATTCATAACTGCTAACATTGCAGAAACTAGATACCAATTTTTTCTAAGGTAGGGGGAGAGACTGAGAGAGAGACCTGTAAGAGAGCAAACTGATTTCAGGAATACTTTCTTACAGATAAAGAGAGTTGGCTGAGCGAGCACTATTCAACTTCACAACAGATACGTACAAAATATAAAGACAATAAAATCGTGGCCATGTATCTCTGTAAAACTCTGCTTAAAGTCTCCTTTACAGTGCGCTTGTTTGGAGCAGCTCTTTTCCTCCTGCTCTGAGGCACGACAGCTCACTTGGAGACCACGGCTTAGATGAACTTCAATCATCTTGGATTTGCACGGTTCACGTAGTTGACAACTGCCTGGAAACTAACTCACAGCAAGGACAATGACAAGATGAAAGAAACGCTGACAGCTTTCGGGAGTGCTAACAGAAAAATAAAACACTGGGAAGGATAAGAGGCATCCAGGAGTCACCATCCAGGAGGACCCTGGGGAATCGCAATGCACCCACGCATCGGCCAGCACCTGCCTTCCCAGCACACAGCTGGGGACATGAGTTACACGCACCTGAGCTGTAAAGAAGTTCAGGTTAAGATAATTGTTAATGGACTCAGTAGGAAAAATAAGGTCATAGTTTAGAGGAAGGCACCCTCCGAGTTCAGCAGTGCCACTGAGCTGAAGGCAGAACTGAGCCCATGCTCCCAGCCGAGCGGCCTCGGCCACGCTCACCCCGCAGCGCTGGGCTGAAGGGCCCCACTCCGCTGCTGCATGAGCTGTGGGTCTGAGCTCCGAGACGCGGCGTTCTCCAACAACTACCAAGAAACATCTGGAGAGGGAAAGGGGAACTGGAACCGCCGCTCCACCCCCGCACCGCAGTGCTCGGGCACGGCCGGGGAGCGATCCCCCGTGTGCCCGCAGCAGCCCCGGCGCCCGCTACCTGTCCTCGGAGACGCTGATGACCCCGTCCTCCTTGGGCACGATCGCTGCCATGTTCACCACCTCCTGCGAGCCCTCCACCTTGTTGAGCAGGAGGGGCTTGCGGGTCAGCGCCTTGGGCTGCGGCTCCGCCGCCATGGGCTCCACCGCGGGAGGCTGCGGCGCGGGCACGCGGAGGAGAGACGCGACGGTGCCGGGCGCCGCCGCGCATCCCCCGGGCTCCCCGGGAAGCAGGAACCAACGCGGCAGCGGCACCGCCCTCGAGCCGGGCCGCCCTCCGCCCCCCGCCCCCCGGGGCGGGCCGGGCTGGCGTGAGGCGGGGCGGTGGGCTGAGGGGAAATGGCGGCGGCGCCATCTCGCTGCGCCCCCCGGGGTGCTGGGCCCTGCACTGCGGCCTGCGCGGGGAGTCAGCCCCCGTCAGGGCCCGGCTGTGAAGGGAGCCCTGAGCAAGCGCGTTACCTCGGCAGTGCCTTAAATCAATTAATTAGTCACTTAAATGGTGATTTAAACCTGAATGTAAATGTCCGCTTCCCAAGCAGGGGCTTGGGTGAGCTGGATGAAGGGATAGAGTGCACCCTCAGCAAGTTTGCTGATGACATGAAGCTGGGAGGAGTGGCTGACACACCAGAAAGCTGTGCTGCCATTCAGCAAGACCTGGGCAAGCTGGAGAGTTGGGCAGAGGGGAACTTAATGCAGTTCAACAAAAGCAAGTATAGGGTCCTGCACCTGGGGAGGAATAACCACATGCATCAGTACAGATTGGGGGCTGAGCTGCTGGAGAGGAGCTCTGCAGAGAGGGACCTGGGGTCCTGGTGCACAGCAGGTTGGCCATGAGCCAGCAGTGTGCCCTAGTGGCCAAGAAGGCCAATGGGATCCTAGGGTGCATTAAAAAGAGCATTGCCCGCAGGTCAAGGGAGGTGATCCTCCCCCTCTACTCTGCCCTGGTCAGGCCTCACCTGGGGTGCTGTGTCCAGTTCTGGGCTCCCCAGTACAAAAAGACAGGGACCTCCTGGAGAGAGTCCAGCGGAGGGCCACAAAGATGATAAAGAGCCTGGAGCATCTCGCTTATGAGGAGAGAGAGCGAACTGGGTCTGTTCAGCCTGGAGAAGAGAAGGCTGAGAGGGGATCTCGTAACTGTTTATAAATATCTAAAGTGCGGGAGTCAAGTTGATGGGATGGGTGCAGACTCTTTTCGGTGGTGAGCAGCAATAGAACAAGGGACAGAAACTGGAACACATGAAGTTCTGTACTAACACAAGGAAGAACTTATTTACCGTCAGTGACAGAGCACTGGAACAGGCTGCCCAGGGAGGTTGTGGAGTCTCCTTCTCTGGAGATATTCAAGACCCATCTGGACGCCTACCTGTGCAACCTGCTGTAGGGAGCCTGCTTTGGCAGGGGGGTTGGACTTGATGATCTCTAGAGGTCCCTTCCAACCCCTACAATTCTGTGATTCTGTGACCCTTTCCTATATGAGCTTATCCAGGACTGAAGGCCACCATATACAAATACAGGATTTCTGCTGGTACTTTAGAGAGCAAGACCTTGCATTAAGTAGTTTTCTGTACTATTTTCTGCATCACACAAATTTTATGTAATTGAACGATTTCTAAGTGTAGGTCAGTATTGGGCGCAGTGTTGAAAATGAGTGACTTAAAATTTAGGGATGTCCCAGACAGAAATAACGGTGAGTACAAAGCTTGGCTGCACGCACAGATTCAAAGCAATGAGGTTTGCAGTAAGGTAATGTGTAATGAAAGCAGAAATTGTCCATCAGGGAGTTTGTTCCTAGGGGAAATGCAACAGGACTCTGGCAGCTGAGTTTCAGCAAGATGCTGCTTTCCACTCTTTCACTTTCCACTTTCCACTTTTTCACTTTTCCTGTTGGATTTGATGAGGTCCAAGAAGACCAGGTAACCTGCCCAAAGCTCTGTGCTAAAGCCAGCAAAAAAACACTCCCTCTTAAGGTGTATACCAAAGGCAAACTTT
Organism: Penelope pileata; assembly: GCA_013396635.1. Classification (NCBI taxonomy): domain Eukaryota; kingdom Metazoa; phylum Chordata; class Aves; order Galliformes; family Cracidae; genus Penelope; species Penelope pileata. Next base: position 1,010,791 of record WBMW01004208.1, read on the forward strand.
GATAATCAATCTGGAGCACTCTGGAAAACAACATGGGATGCCTGAGCTATTGCCCTACATCGCAGAAGTGATCTGTAGACTGGAAAGCATTACTTCAAGTGCAGTTTTAAATTTACCCACGGTAAGACAATGAGTGGCAGTTCTCTGGAAAAAATAAAATAAAAATCAGTGCTTCTGCCCATCAGCAGAATAATCGAGGTGGCTTCAGACTTCAGCAGATAGGGATATATTTGTTGTGTCAAGACTGGTATTTATAGAATTGAAAGTTGGACTCCAGGTAATGTTTAGTACACTGAATATGTTATGCAAAACAAGCAAGCAGTATCTGCAGGACCAGAAAGGCATTTAAGCTCTACTTGACTAAACTATTTGAAGTTTACAAGTGTACCGTGGAGGGAAAGGTCTGGTCAACAACAGATAATGGCTTGCAGGAAATGAATCTGCAATCTCAAGCTATTTCCCAGAGGATGTACGATTGCATTAGATAATATCCCTTTCTCACAGTTCTTAGAAGGGAACTACTACTAAAGAAGTGAAGATGCAGACCGGCCCTCCTGCTGCTACGGATGACCCTGCAGTTCCAGGCTAGACCTACAGCTAGAAATGCTTGCCTTGCTACTTGATGAGATGTGCGAGATATTCACTGAAGATGTTGATATACCTGACAATTTTCAGAATGAACATACCTCCTAAAACGTCTCTTAAAACTAAAGCCTGAAGAAATCTGGCAAGAGCTGCTGCCTTTGCAGTTTATTCGTATTCAAGACTTGGCACTATGCATTGCTCACAGATAAACAGGGGCTGAGTGTATGCTGGAGGCATAGTGCAGGCTCTAGGGAGTCACAGAATGGTTTTTCTGCCCAACAGACCTTGAAGGAAGTGAGTAAGGGGAAAAGGAGTGTCATAATAAGCAGAGGCATCACTCACAGGATCAGGAGTAGGTCCTATGCATCATCCAAATTAGCTGCTTTTTTGCCAATTGCCTATTGAGGCGTTACGTTTTCCTATTTACCTTGCCTCTCCTATATCTTGAAACATTTTTGGGTGCAATACTATTCATCCAAGATTTAAGACACTGACCTTCTGGAGGAAAACACTGAAAGCAGTCCTAAATGCAAATTTTGTTTTAGTCTCCTGTTTCCAAAACGGTGCAGAAGAAACTCCCCTTAGTGGCTTGTTCAGGTGCACTTGTTGAATGCAGGCTTCACAGGCAGCTACCAGGTATGTGCATTTGGACCTAAACCAAGTAACAAGATGCTGAAATGAAATCTATGCTTTATGTAAAGGTTTAGTCTTTGGTAATAGTTTACCAACTGAAAAAATAAAAATAAAAAAAAATAATTAAAAAAACCACACACAACACAATGTGGGAGATGCTCCAGTGGGCTTAGAGTCATTCAAGATAAAAATCTGAACGGGCTCATTTTAAAGCTTATCTTTAACGGTGACTTCCTCAGCAAGACCAGAAAGGCACTTGAATAATAGAAAATGAGTGGTGTCCTGAGGTCTAGTACATCGCTTTACCAGGTGTCCAAATCTGAGGTCAATGCTCTAATCTCCCTTATAAGGTGGGGAAATAGGTTTGAGAAATTCTGGCAGGCAGAAGCAGTCTTGCAATGGCTAAGAGAACAAGAAGTGATGCTTGAAAAGCTGGGAAGAGGAGGAAGGAAAGCAGAGGAGAAATAGGAAGATCTCAGAGTAAGCCTGTAGCTTACTCCTGCGTTGCACCTGACAGGCTATGGTTGTAATGATGGAAAATGCATTGACAAAATTACCAAGATCTGAGTGTTTTCCCAGAACTACCATTGTCACACAGAATCCAACCAAAAATGCTTTGCTTTTTAGAAGCAGTTTTCCTATAACTACATAAATGAACAAAAAGGCTTCAATTTAGAATAGCTATAGTCATCAACTTTTATGACTACCTATGGAAGCAATCTTAGGGTAGTTTAGAAAAGCATTTCGCCATATAAATGAAAAAAATCAAGAAAATAACTCTTACAAATACTTCTTAGCAGGTTTTTTTTTTTTCATTTTCTATCATAGCTTTATGCTAAAATTGCATGGAATAAAAATATTTCTAGGATGATATGTTGCAACTAAATTAAAAAGCCAAGAAAAGCAAGCTTATAGAGTTCTTCATCAACATTTATAAAAATCATGGGATTAAAAAAGATGCTGCTCTGTTATGTATTTTTTTGCAGGTACTGCTATGGTATGCTCTGAGAATTTGGATTTTCTTGTAAGAATGTATCTGCCAGTAACAGGCTGAGAAACAAAGTGAAAAATGCAGCTTACTTTGTATCAAATAAATACTGCATCTTTGTTTCTTAGTGTCATTTCTCCTACTCTGCCTTTTGGCATGCAACCACAGTAAATGAAGCATTAGAATTGGCCTTTTGTTCTTGGTACAGGTCGACTTTCACCCCTTTGCTCTGGATGGAGTGGAACTTGCCTGCCTGCCTGCCTGCCAGCAATAAGACCGGCCCCTGTGTTGCTGTGCTGGATGAGGACGGAGGAGCTCTGGGAAAGAGTGCTGCGCTGTTTCGCACAGGTGAGTTCACACATAGCGGAGACGCTTTCCGTGCCCTCATCCAGCAACAGAGTCTTCGTTACTTTCTGCAGTTCCTCCTCGGCAGTCTTGTTCGAAGCTTGTGAGCTAGAGCAAATTCAATTCCAGGGCTTCTCTGGCACTTTCCTTTAAAAGTTGCTCTCTGGCTCCATCTTCTGTTTAGTTTTGTTGTGGGGTTTTGTTTTGTTTTGTTTTCTAGTTTTCCTGTATCAGGGTGAGATTTTTCTGAGTTTTACAAACTAAATTTGTTTTAAAAAGTATGTAATCACTTCTTGTGTGACAGCTGAAGCAATGAGGAGAGGATCCTGACCTTCAGGTGAGTGAGTGGCCTGAGGGCAGGGACATGGACCTGTCCCAGTTCTGCCATCGGCCCTGATTTTAGAGGCTTGTATCTACAAGGTTGTTACATCTGTAACAACCAGAGGGGAAAACCCCAGCCCCAAAAGCAAGCAATAGCTACTCTTTTGGCATAGTGGTAACTGTTCTGCAAAATGATAATGGTGACATGATCTGGCAACACAGTGACATCCTGCAAGGCTTTGAGCTTAAACTGGCAAGCAGTGGGGCCACCACATAGGAGTGAGACAATAAACAGGTCGGAATTTTGTGGGTACTAACAGTTCTTTTCTAAAGTGCTCAACAATACTAAGAGTAATATTGATCCTACCAAGAACAAGCTTTTCATAGAGAAAAAACTGTTTTATGGTGATTAAATTTTAGGCCAAGACACATGCTCCTTTGAGCCATGCAGCAAACTGATTGCAGTTGCTCTCACTCTGCAAGAGGGGGACTGGTGTGGGAGAGAAGCTGCACTTTGCCTGATTCAGTGCTTAGATTCAAAAGTGCTCCATTGACAGCGAGCCAGATTTCAGCTTCTGACGCCTCTTCCTCAATCACCCATGCAAAACCAAAGGCTTGTACACACAAAGGACAACCACAGAAAAGGTAAAAACACTTGGCAACAAGTAGAGGCACCTCTCTATAGCCATGAAACGCAGCAGTGGTGCAGCACTAGTTGCCCATGATTTTCTTTTCTGTCTGTTGGTAAATTAAATGTTTTCCCATTTTGCACTACTTTTATTATTTCTTCAAAATGTGAAGCTCTATGCAACTGCAAAAGTTTGTCCTTAAAATTCTCTCTCTCTTTTTTTTTCAGTGGTGATAGCCTTCATGAGATAGTTACTAAAAAATAGTTTTAACTTCAGATGCTACATCATTCTTAGAAGCATGTGGGAAACAAATATAGATCCATTCTTTATAAAGAAAGGCAAACTTCACAGACCACCACAGTGTTCTGTGAAAAACACATTTCTCCATCTTGCTTAAAAATCCGAAATGTTATAAAAACACACTCTTATTTTGCTCTGGGTATTTATCATTCACGCTATGAGCAATACTGCCTATCACATTTTTGATAATAAATCTTACTTGCTTATTATGACTGTTTTCTTCTGTATTTATTAGTTTTGTTCTTTGCAGGCATTCAGAAAACGAGGACTTATCAGAAACAAAGACTGAATCTGCTGTATGTCAAAGTTCTGAAAGAAAGGATTAGCTATAAACTATGTGCAAGGCACTGTGCATAGCACTGCGTAGCACCTTATTGAGAAGAAGTACACTAATTTTTAGCTGCCATGCCAGTAATGTTGGCTTTGTAACTGACTGTGAACATGTGAGAACAAAAAAGTGATGCTGTGTCAGTGTGTGGGCTGCAAATGAGAACTCCTGGCTCATGCATTTTGCCCTATAAGCAGTTCTGGCATTGTATGCAGTCTTATTGCTGTTTCTTTTGTCCTCACTGATCCAGCTATAGCATCAGTCACACTTTGGGCTGCTAGCTTGGTGTCAGAATTCCCTATAATTTAAATCACTGTCTTTTTGGTGGAACTTTCTGATCACTCATTCTTCTAAGCTCATTATTCTTGTATTTTTCTAGGCCCCAGGACTTCAGAACTTTTTTTTTTTTTTTAAATCTTACTTCTCTCTGTGATATTGAAGAATCATGGAATGGCATCAATAAGTACATATTTTATTTGAAAATGGATTAAAATCACCTATATGAAAGCTTTGAAGTATTTCCTTTAAGTATGTAGTTAAGAACATTTCTAGGATATATTAAAGAACATTTTCTTACAACAACTTGTGCCTTTTAATTATTTTCTTCAGTCTTCTTACTTCTGCTATCTGTCATGTGGCCCAGCAGTGGATGTTGCTAGGAAGACAAAATGCTTTCAATCATATAAAAGTCAAAAGCATATAAAAACCAAGTTGTTTTTTTTTTTTCTCACTTTTTGGAAGTAATTTAGAAGTAGAATGATGGAACATTTACAATAAGCAAAACAAACATGAAGTCTGGTACAAAAAGATCCTAGTAGTACTGCTGTGGTTCTGATAGGAGTGTCACGAAACTGACCAGTTTTCTTGAAGTTGAACCATTTTGTAGATTACTCCTTACTGCAATTACATGGAAAGCTTCAAATTGTATAAAACTAGCATCAGAGTCTTAAGAAAAAATAAACAGGTAGACCCTCACTAAAGCTGTTTTTTCTTTCTTTTACTTTTTTTTTTTTCCCCAAATCAAACTTGTAATGAAAGATTTTTTTAAAAGCTTGTGGTTTCTGAACCAGGGTAAGTGAACTCTCCCATTCAGTGGAAAAGGATTCCTAAAAAAAAAAAAAATCCTTTGAGGCAGCTTGAGAGTAAAACTGCAAAAGTGTATGGAGGAGCTTATGACTCAGTACCATAGGGCTGTTTGAGGAGTTAAAAAAGAATCCCATATTGTCTGATTGAACTCTTTCATGTCTCATTCTGTGTAAATGTTATGAGTCACCTTCACTTCAGCAGGTAAGTCAGCATTTCTGGCCCTCACTGAAACAAGGAGATTCTCAGTCTGTAAGCATATACATACATTCCAGTGATGCTAGATTCAGACGGGGCACTACTGCAGATGGTGTTGCGGAGCATTTGGTTCCCTGATTGCCTCATGGCCATTCCTGGTCAGCATCATTTTCATTCTAGATACATTTCAGCCAGAATATCTGATTGCCTTGAACATCTTGCACAGTAGTAGGTCCATATGTCTATAGTCAGAATCTACAGAGTACACTTTGATTTTGAACTGATAGCCATATCTAACTCAGGTTTAGCTGCTTCAGAGAGATGTTTTTTGGGAGAAGAGCAGGTATGGAGGCACAGGTCCATTCCAGGGCCGCCACCTAATGAGAAAATCCATGGCAGTGGGAACAATACTTTTACTTTTAAAATAGCAAATGCTCTACAGACAAGAGGCCACACGTTTGGAGGAGAAAACCAGTTGTTCAGTCACGTCCTCATCTGTAACTTGATGACCTTCTCGTGTAAAAACACCATCTGACAATTACCTCTGTGGAGACTGAGGAACTGGTGCATGTCTATCTTGTACCTCTGAAACTGGGTGAGGAAAGTCCAGACTGAGGGGGGGGGGCAGGGAAATCAGCCCACTTGAGACTGACTGAAAAAAATGTCTCACATTCTCAGAAGTTTAGATTAGAATCCTGATGTTCAGGATAACTGACACCAGAATAGCCTTTGTATCATGAGCTTAATATCAGCACAAGAGAATTTTCACACAGTGGCTCTAAATTCAGTATCAGTGTCAATGAGAAAGGTGCTCAAAAGGTTCCATATGAAGCCAAGCAATGCTCTGAGGTCAAAAGAACTCCTCTGCTGTGTTAGATCAGTTCTCGGTAATAGGAGGGAAGAAGGTAACAGTTACTTTTTTACTGAACCGTGGCAAGAAACACTGTAAGAATTGTCCATGCAAGTGCTACTCAAGTGTTTGAGTGAGAAGACCTTGGATAAGGGACAGTTCTCAGTAATATTGAGTATGTAAATACCCTCAAGTTGTAATGAGTGCGTGTTGGAAATAGGTTTCACTGTTCAAAAAGCCATGCTGCTATGTATGTACGTATGTACACACTTAAACATGTTGAAAATATAAAATGAAAAAAGCTTTCCCCAAAGCCAGAGAGCCCGAGGCCACAACTGCAGCAAGAAGTTTTGCTCCAGGATGGGTCCAGCTTTATTGGTTCATAACACAGACCCTTTTTCTTTGTTTTTCAGACTTTGCTCTTTCAGTTTTGAGGCCAAACCATGTGGCGCAGCTAACATCACAGAACCAAATTTTCTTCTTCCCCAATAAAGTGTGATGATGTAAAACTGTCTGTGGGGAACAGTTGCTGTTCCATGGTTTCCCCCAATCCACATCCATATAGCTTTTGAGAGAGTGCTAAAAGTCACAGATGCAAAACTTCTAGGCAACACACTCACAATTCTACAAAATTCTACTACAAAAGCAAGTGTAGAGTCTTGCACCTGGGGAGGAATAACCGCATGTACCAGTACAGGCTGGGGGACGACCTGCTGGAGAGGAGCTCTACAGAGAGGGACCTGGGGGTCCTGGTAGATGACAGGTTGGCCATGAGCCAGCAGTGTGCCCTGGTGGCTAAGAAGGCCAGTGGGATCCTAGGGTGCATTAAAAAGAGTATTGCCAGCAGGTCGAGGGAGGTGATCCTTCCCCTCTACTCTGCCCTGGTCAGGCCTCAGCTGGAGTACTGTATCCAGTTCTGGGCTCCCCTGTATAAGAAAGACAGGGACCTCCTAGAAAGAGTCCAGCGGAGGGCCACAAAGATGATAAAGGGCCTGGAGCATCTGCCTTATGAGGAGAGGCTCAGTAAGCTGGGTCTGTTCAGCCTGGAGAAAAGAAGGCTGAGAGGGGACCTGATCCATGTTTATAAGTATCTTAGCTGCGGGAGGCAAATGGAGGTGGGGAACCTCTTTTCGGTGGTCAGTGGGGACAGGACAAGGGGCAATGGCCTTAAGCTGGAGCACAGGAAGTTCCGCACCAACATGCGGAAGAACTTCTTCACGGTGCGGGTGACGGAGCACTGGAACAGGCTGCCCAGGGAGGTTGTGGAGTCTCCTTCCCTGGAGATATTCAAGACCCGCCTGGACGCCTACCTGTGCAACCTGCAGTAGGGAACCTGCTCTGGCAGGGGGGTTGGACTCGATGGTCTCTTGAGGTCCCTTCCAACCCCTGCAATTCTGTGATTCTGTGATTCTGTAATTCAGTTGTAAGAGCTCTGGATAGCAGTGCCTGAGCATTGGCCTCTTCAGTTTATCAGTGTCAATCTAGCTGATGATTTTTTCTCCATAGTTTTGGACCCTAACCCAGCAGTTTGTCAACAATGACCTTACACCATAAAAAGCAGATATCAGCAAGACATCTTTCAAGTTTTTTTGCATTCAGGAGCTGTGTGGTGGGGGTCCCAAGCAGCTGCTCAGGAGCCTGGCTGCTCTTCTCATGATGCCAAAGCCTCCAAATTTTATCCTGAATCCTTCCAACTACCAACAGGTGGATATGAGAGGAATGTATCAGTGTCTGATGTTATTTCATCGTTACAACGAGCACCACCCCCAATGAGAGGCAAAAATCCTGGGCCTTCCCAAGGGAAATCAATGTGATTTTGCACTAAAAGCCTAAAAGTTTGTTAAAATCAGAGAAAGAAGGAGCACTTGTGTGCAAGCAGTCCAAATTCTCTCCTTCACTGCAACTGAAGAGGGAGGAAAAACAGATGACAAGCTAGGACAAGTTTTCTGTGTAGGGCTAGGTCCTGATCTGAACGGTGAGGTAGGAAGAGGGAATGGTTGTGCAGCTGCCATGCGACATTACAGTGTGCACACAACACTACCCAGGGCTAATGATCTGGCTCCGGTGCCTCAAAACCCTCTTGTAAGATTACATTTGCCATCTGCGTGGAAGTGACAGTCAAATTTTTTCCTGATGTGGAGTTTTCTAGCTATTTACCCCTTTCCCCAATTTGAGGGCTGACAGTATCAACTCTGGCTTGTACTTGTAGCAGTACTTTTTCTCTGAAATTATGTTTTGATTCATTTCAGGATATTTTATTCATGTCTATTTTTTTTTTTTTTTTTTGATTAGAGAAATGTGCAAGTATGCACATTTATGTATGAAAACATACATGAAGATTCATAAGAGAATGAGGGAAAAATACCACTTCTGATAGGCATGGCAGTTCTGAAGGGAATTTTTTACGCTTTGTTTTTTAGTAAGAGGTGACACGCTGCCCTAGTGCTGACTTGTAGCAGAGGAACTGAAAATTCTTGGACCATCAGTAGCACGAAATCACAGGGTTGTATTTACAGAGGTCATTAACTGTTCAGACATCTGTTGGGTAACAAATTCTGCTAAACATAGATCATGAAATGGTTCTTGAATTATGCAGAGGATAATTTCACAATCCAGAAAACAGAGAATTGAAGCGTAGAAAAAGCCATACAAGACATCTTATTGCCAGTTGGGGAGGAATTCAGTATAATGTCAGAATTACAGGAAAGTTTAGTGCTAGTGGTCTGCTGGATCGCTACCAGTGTGATAAGGAACAGCTTTAGACAGTCGTCACAATTACAGTTACATACTCCACAAACTGGCATTATGGCAACATAAGCCATAGCAATTAGAGAAACACTGTGATAAGGCTAACTGGACAGAAGTTATGCCTGCAAATGTCTTAGTGAAAACTACTGTAAAACATGTTAATACATGGGTAATAGATTTCAATATAAAAAAGGGACTTGGGAAACAACGAGCAGCAATGGAAAAAAAAAGTTGCAACTATCGTGGAAACAGGCTGGAGCATTCCAAATGATGCACAATTAAAACCCAACAGATCTTAGCTCCTCTTGAATACTGTCCCATTCCCAGTAACTTAACTGTAGCAGCTGCTTGGTAGAGGGCCACAAGTGAGCCCAGTGCTGCTGCACTGTAGTGTAATTGGGGTAAAGGGCTGTCACTTACCTCTGAAATAGGAGCTCAAGTGATATCCGTCAACCTTTGGAAGCTTTTGCTGGATCAAGAGTTACTTATTAGCTGCTGCTGGAGTCAAGCACAGAGCACAACCAATCATCAAAAACATGGAGAGCGAAGACTTGTCAGGGCAAATGAGTAGTTTTGGCTTTTTTCCCTCAGCCAGCTGTAGAAAGCTGTACTGAATAGCTAAGCTGAAACATCAAGAAAAAGATAGTAACCTTTTCTGAAGGAAAAGATGAAATAGAGAGGACTTGAAGAAGAATACATGAAGAAAATAAAGAATTGAGCAAGGAAAATCAAATAAATAAATACGTAAATCACAATAGCGTGAAAAGGGATGCAGCAGTTAAAAGCCTGGATATGTCTCCTTTGCATTATGAACTCCCCTCTTCCTTCAAGACCACAGTTATGTAGCTCAGCGGTAGCAGTGTCCTCACAGCTCACATAAACCAGTCAAACATGAATGCAAATAGCAGTGCAGAGGCCCTAGCAAAACAGAAATAACAGAAAATAGAAATACCTCAGGGGAGTGAAGGAGCAGGAGAATCTCAGGGAAAACGTTGCATTCATCGCACAACCAGTGTACACAACATACTTTGCCAAAGCAGGAGAAATGTATGCTTAGTGCCAGCATGAATTATGGGATGGGATTTCTTGGACTTTTTATTTTGGATCAGTGCTTGGAAAATAACCATAAGCTGTATGTTGACTTTTCAATGGCCTACCAACAGGAAAATGTTAGAACTGATCCTGAAGCATTCAAGGCTTTCCGATTGCAACATCATGAAATTCAAAGCCATCTCCAACAACAAAAGAGCCCATTGCTGACCAAACAGCACTGTTGGATGAAGACTGTTATTATGACAAAGGGTTACACTTACAATTCAAGGTTCATTCAATTCACGCTGGTCTCAACTCTCTTCTAAAATTTTCCTCATGAGAAATGCCTTTGTGATTTCATCTTGGTAAGAATTATCCTTTTGTACTTTTCAAAGCAATGTTTTAAGTGTCTTTCTTTCCCATTTGAAATATTTCTACAAGACACTTACTTTCTGCAAGTTAGTGCAAAGCAGACTTGCCCACCATGGAACCCATTTGACTTTGCCATCCAAGACTTTGGACCTTTTTAACAAATAAGTTTTATATAAGGGCTTCAATGCGCATCTAAAAGTAGAAATAAACCCCTCTCCTTTCATTCTAACTGTATTTTTTGAATAACATGCTCAATAAACAGTCCCAAACATCTAGCCAAAGGTCTAGAAGTGCTCAAAGTCAGGGAATACCGATGAACAGATCTCTTCCTTGGAGGAGAATAGGTTTTAATTTTTTTATCAGGTTTGTTTTACTCTAGAATACCCACACCTTTACCTTATAAATGGCTTTTGTAGAGATTTCCAATTATCTAGTTGTTGACATTTTATCAGTTTTCATTAATTGCTAAGTGGCAAAAGACAGACCAACAGTTATTTATTCCATGGGACACCAGTCACGCCAGCTGCTTTGTAGAGAGCAACCAACAGTGTCTTTCTTTTACAGTGTTTTGATTTGGGGCAAAAGATGGCAATGCATAATAATCACATTTAGAGTGAAGGCTGGATAATAAACTTGCACCACATGGCAATATTTTAAAGAAAGAGCCCCCTGCTCTCAAATACTGCATGCAGGTGTGATACCTCAGTGCTTTCTTGTTCACTTAAACTATACCCATTACATTGACCATTAAAAGTAAAGAAATTACATCTCACTGTTTTGCCTCCCTGGGAAGTGCTCGTAGAGTGTCTTTTAGCTGTAACCACTTCATGCTTTAAGCTGACCATAGCTGGAATTGGTGTCCCTTAACCATTCGATTAGTTAGATGAATTCTGCATGCCTCTGTCTGGGATCCATGGCAATAGAGTAACGTTGCTATGCTATGAAATGTGCAGGAGGGTCCAACCCTTCAGAAAGGATATGATTTCCGGGGCTACTGAAACTTTGCAATGTAGGCAAGAAAGAATGCTTCAAGGAGCAAACAAAAGAAATCTCTGGAATGGTGACAAGTAGGATCGCCCAGGTCAGTGGGTATGGGCAGAGCTCTAACCTCCCAGGGAAACAGCTATCTGAAAATTGTTTCAAAGTTATGTTCTGGGAGAAGATTATCCTAATTCTGTGCTGGACATCCTGAGGGGAGGGTGCGTAGCAACACTGTGTGTTACATGTATTTGTGTGAAGGGCTGAATAAGCCCATCATGATACACACTGGAGCTTTCAGCCAGGGCTGGAAAAGTGAGAAAACTAAAAAACAGGATGCTAACTAAAAACTAAAAGCCAGAGATTGCTGCAAGCAATATCTCTTGAACTATCTGACAGATGTAACTATTATCCCTGGCTGTACCGATGACAGATTTTTTTTCCCCCGGCATAATAAGCAAAGTTCTCCTCAGACCTGTTGTTTTAGTGAATGCAGAAGACTCCTCCTGTTTTCATGGCCTGGGGAGAGGAGGGAAGATGAGAAGTCTGTACCTATATTTCCCTGGGCACTGTGGTATCATCAGGAATCAAGTGGACTGCTGCTGTCTCCTGCTACCAGCATCTCAAGGATAGAAAACACATTCAAGAAGAAAGGAAAAAAAAGAAAAAAGAAAAAAAGGTAAAAATACCTTAGCTTTTATATGCTTGAGAGTGTTTTCTATTCTCTTTGGGTCTTGACACTGCCAGCTGAAATACCCAAGAGACAGAATAAATTTAAAGGCTTGGAGCTGAGACAAATTTTTGTTCTTGACCAGGATCCTACCTTAAGTGAAAAGGAGCAATGTAGCACGTCAGGAGGGATATATAAGGATTGTAAATCTATTTGAATTCTGATATGTACTGCATTATTAAAATTGTAATTTTGAAATGTTTGTTTTAAGCAGTTTTCTCCATTTTAAATTTAATATTTCCCTACAGTGCCAAATAGAAAAGATCCTGTTCTGTTAAACACTGTTAAACACGTGAAGACAACACATTGCCTAGAAGACCTTTCAAACTAAGGTCAGTAATACCAAGGTAAAAGAATGCATCAAATATACAGTTTAATTTGATTTTATCTTTCTCTTCTACTCAGGTGCCCTACAACCTCTCCATCATTAATTGACTGACTTCCACTGTCACAGCACAGATGGTCCTTGGGGAGATTCGTTTTTCCTCAGAGAATAATCTCACCGTGCACTTCCATCATAACGTACTTTCAAAGAGCTTAAGTACTTCGCAAATATTCATGAACTTCATCTCTCAGTACCCATATTCAGTCTAGACAGTTAGGAAACAAACTATTTCAAACTACTATAACCCTGATTTCCTTGCAAGTCTACATTAACTATTCTAGCCCTGGACGGCACACTACTGTTCACTGTGCTTCCAACTATTGAGCCAGGAAACAGCAAGGGATTTGGATGACTGAAGTGGTGGTGGGGAATACAAAATTCCCTAGGAAGCTTCAAAAGCTGTCCTCTGGGTTTCCCAATCCACGGGCAGTGAAAATGAAGCTGTGTTTGAAAATGGGCCAAGGGAAGCCAGAATGCAACTTCTTGTAGGGGTCATCTTCCTGCAAAGCTGTGTAGTTTCACTGTGTGCTGGTGCTGGGAAAGTCAAAGTACAGGCTTCTAAGAGGTGCTAGACAGTTTCAAAAGCAGACAGCTGCCTTTGCAAATTCTAGAAAAATAGGCATTCAGTCAAAGTCCTAGAATTTACACAAAAATTTGAGATCCAGCTATCTTAATGTCGCTTTTCTGAAAATCGTTGGGAGTAGCATCTTATCTGCTCCCATTACTCAGTCCAGGAAGAGCTTTTACCTACGCTACTGAATTACAGTTTCTCTTTGGTAACAATTTCAGGAAGCGGGGAAAATAAAAAGTAGGGTCAAAAAATCACCAAATAGAAAATAAATAGAGAAAAACAACACCAAAATCCAACAACATAAGATCCCATGTATTCAAGTTCAAGACAAGTGGAAAGCAGCATTTTATTTATAAAGAAAGCAAATAAACCAAATGCACATAACTTGGCTAGAGGAAGACTGAAGGGAATAGGATACAAGTATTAAAAAATAATTAATTGAAACTCAGAATGCCATACTAGGATATAGATTTTAGTGATGAGCAGCAGCACAAAATTAAGCAATGGAAAATTTAAGACTTTTAAGTGTGAAAAAAAGTATAATGGTGACAATCTACAAGACCATAGAATGGGATTTTAATGGAAGCTCTGAAAATCTCACCTGGGTCTTTAAAACCTGGGCTGACCAAGATCTTTGTGAAACAACTCTGTATAAAGGAGGAGAAAGCCAATTAAGAAAATTAATAATAATAAAAATCAAAATTAAACTGCCAAATCTACTTCAAGCTCATGGTTTAGGACAAAATAAGCCTAACACTCTAATGATATAACAAAAAATCCATGAATATCAAATTGGAGAAGTTATTTTTAAGGAAAAAAAAAAAAAGGTAAATCAAAGCTTTTTTTTTTCCTTTTTTTTTTTTTTTTTTCCCAGGCATAGTAAATCAAAGCTTTTTTTTTTCCTTTTTTTTTTTTTTTTCCCCAGGCATATTTTCATACTCAGATTTATATTTTGCTTTATTGAGTTAGCATTCAAATTTTAAGTGAAATTTGCACTTTTGATACTGCTAATATTTGTCCTCAGGTAGACAATGCCTACTCTGAAGATCAGTACATGAGCATTCTTAGACATGGATGCATGAAAAATAACAAACAAAAATGGTGCATGAAAGGAATCCTTTGCATTATCAGCACAGCAGAAGTATTCCTTCAGACAGAACCATGCTGAATTCCTCTAGATCTAGGAGAAAAGCTAGAACTAGCTCATTTAGTGTGTGCATGGGGTATAATTTTGTCCACCATGTAAAATGGCTGAAACCAAAGAAAGATGCATCTGTTTCCAGTGAGTCTCACACTCTCTCCCTGCTCAGCTGCATCAGCTCTACCAGTAATGAGCATAAGCACTAATATCCCTGTGTTTTGTTCCTTCATAGCAAATCCCTTGTACAGATTTATAAATGTGGCTCTGATGGCAGCACTAGCCATTATGACTCTCACATCAAGAGGCTGATACGCACTTAGGCTTGGGTTGATTATCTTTCTTTGAAAGAATCTTTCTCAGTATTAATCAAATTGGCCAGCTCCCAGCAGAAAAGCACTAATGCCTACCACAGACAACACAAAACTACCCTTGATTCTGCCCTATAGGGGATCCAATATGGATCTAATATAACATGCACAGGAGCAGGAAGAACTGAATGTTCCAAATGGCTTCAAAGATAATAGCAAAAAGAAAGCACGTACAGAATTCATAAAGTGTTTTTGCTTGTAGAAATCCCTGTTGGAGCAGGATATGAGTTTTGTCTGTGGGATTCTTTTACAAGCAGTAATCACTGGGCTGAGGACACTGGGGGTAGAGCAGGCCCAACTGCTTCAGTCCCACCTTCCTCTCATGTTGGTAAGAAAAACAGTGTGCCTACTGCTTCCAGTTGTCAAGGTTGATTCAGAATTCTTGCTGTTTTATGACTGACTGTACTGCTAAGAGTTAATAGGCCCTCCCCCTCCCTTTCACTTACTGGCAACAAAAAGAAAAATTAAAAATTCCAAATGACCTTCCAGGATGTACACAAAGTCTCCATGTCCCATGCTGCCTTTCACATTTTCCTAGTACAGCCAGTGCTCTAAAATGCCTTCTTTCCCCCTGTACTTTGGAGAAGGCTATCTTCCAGAAGTTTCCCATTTTTAGAATGCTCTCTGAGCAGACGGATGCTTGACACATGAAACAGATGCTCTTTTATTAGGACAGTCAATGAAACAACAGTGATGTGCAAATAGGAGAGAAGACGGCATGTCCGAAGAACGTGCCTATCTAAGAGATTTAAAAGGAAGCCAATTAAGAGGACAACATCATACACTCACTCAACATCACTCCCAAGTGAAGCTACTAATCCCAAGGCACGATTTGTTAAAGCAGCATTACAGCCTTTACTTAACAACTTGAACCCCACCGCCTCAGGCAGATGATCGCTGGTCTCGTGGCAGGCAGTCCTGCTGACCTCAGGAGCTGCACACCTGACAGACAGCCAGAAGATGCACACAGCTTCCTGTGGAGAGCTGAGGGGAAGAAGGGCATCCCAAAACACAGCTGTAGACAACAAGAGACTGCAACCCAAGTCTGTCCAATAGCCCAGATGTTTTAACCCACAGTGCTGGCTGGCATGCAGCTGGATTTCAGCACCTGCTGGTTTGCTTCCCCTCACAGCAGGGCTCAGATTTACCAGCAGAACCTGGACCAGAACAGCCTTGCTGTGGGTCACAAGGTACAGCACCACTGCTGGAGCTCTAAAACTGAATGGCTGGAAAGGCAGGAGCAGCTCCAGAACCCCTGGGTACACACAAGCTTGGCCACTCTTGCATAGGTTCCAGAGAAACACAATTGCCATATTTTCTTTGCCCCCGCTGTGAAGGTCAGGGTCTCTTCCCAGCTCTCAGAGGCCTTCCGAATAGAGATTCCTTAATGGCTCTGAGTGGTGAAAGGAAGCAGCCCTGACTCTGCCCCAGTGCCTCAGAACGGATGGCACAGGTGCCAACAGGAAAGCCAAAATGCCGTACTCACAGGCATAAGAACATATTCAAACCTGTAATGGAAACGTGATTCCATCACTGTCTTTCCATCCTTCCTAGAAACTAAATGCTAATCTTTCATTAGTCTTTAAAAAAAAATAAAAAAATTAAAATCCAAAAACAGCTCTTGCCTAACAAGGCAGAAATGTTGCCTGGAAGAACAAAATGATTCAAACCAGGACACTGCCAATTTTATCTCGGGAGAAGGAGTGCAGCGGCTTCACCCCTTCTCGAGCAGCGGCTGCGGGAGCACAGCCCTGGATCGGGGGATGAACATGGGCCGGGCAGGAGGCAGCGCGATCCCCTGAACTGTTTGTGCTGAGGAATGGCTCTGCGGCCACTGCTCCGAGGCCCGGGGAGCAGAACCAGCACAGACACAATTGTAGGGACAAACAAACCACACCGACTGAGCACACGATCGCCGTCATTAATTGCTTGGAAACATTCCGCAATTATATGATTTATAGGAAGTCCATTCGGAGTGCCGGGGCGCGGATCAAAGAGACAGCAGCGTTAATCCCCACCCGCGCGCGGGGGAAAGGTCACAGCTGAGGCTAGCCGGGGTTTTTAATTATTATTTCTTCACACCGAATGAGAGGCTGGGCCCGGTCTCTTGCAATTCGGCACCAGAACGACGTGGACGCTCTCCCCACGCGCTGAGGCCATGGCAGCAATGTGGGCACCCAACTTTCTGGGTTCCCCTCTCAGCGAGGCCACTGCAGGCCCACCCCGGGCTCCTGGCTGTCCCAGGGGGCACTTTGGGTGTCTGAACAGCGTGCAGGACCCTTCCAAAAAATAAAAAATGAAAATGCAGAGCACAGCCCTTCACGTCTCAGCGTCACTCCATGCCACGAAGCGCGGCCCCCGCGGGCCTGGGCCGGGTGGGGTCTCCTCAGTGCCCCTCAGCCGCCCCGGGGCAGGTGGGGGCTGCCCGGGGACCTTCCGCAGCCTCAAGGAGAGCGGCGGCTGCGCCTGCCCCCTCCTTCCCTCTCCCCTCGTGACTCACCCGCCCCGCTCCGCCACCCGCCACCC
>WBMW01004208.1:1028841-1079766 GCA_013396635.1 Penelope pileata
GGGGGCGGGGGGGGCGCGGGGCTCCCCTTGGCAGCGCCTGACGGCGCCGTGCGGAGCGGTTCCGCCTCTGTGAGGGGCACCCGGGGGTGGCCCCGCTGAAATCCGTCCCTCAGAACGAATCAACCGCTCCTTCCATAACCACGGAGCGCTGAGATCTGAGTCCGTCTCTCCAGGCTTTGCGGATCCACGCTCCAGAGGTGTTGTGTTAGCGTTTCTCCTCCCGGCTGCGCCCTGCTCTGCTCGCTTTGCAGCCCACAGAAAGCAGCGTGGTCCCGCAGGAACCTCCCGTCTGAAGAATGTCTTCTGGCGTTTCTCTTTCAGGCTGGCTGGAAGGAAAACCATGCGACGTTCATGAATGAACTGAAAAACCTTCAGGCTGAAGGACTCACGACCCTTGGCCAGTCCCTAAGGACAGCTTTTGATTTATTAAACTTAAATAGATTAGTAACTGGCATAGACAACTATGGGCAGGTAGGTTGACTGTTAAGAGGTGGAAAAAAAAATCATAAAACACAGACTTCCCAGAGACATCCATTAACTAGTTGCCCAAAGTAGCATCTTCATAAAATACTCAATACAAGGGCTTATTCAAACTCTCTGAGCTCTGCCTCCTTTTGAAGAAGTTTAGGTGCAGACTATCATTCCATGCCCAACAATTATTTCCCATTTTTCCCCCCAGTTACTCAGTTTTTAAACTGGGATGCAGCTTCTGGGTTGACCTTCTCAGTTAAACTTTGCCATTTTTTTTTTTGTGACAACTGTTACATTTCAGAACCTTAGCTGATGAGCCTGGTGGGGTCTGGAAAACTTTGGTTTGTGTATACAGTGCCGTATGATCAATTAAGTACAGTTCAGGAGACGAGCTAAGCAGCACCTGAAGTACTGAGCCGAGCACATCTTCTTCAGACCTTTTATTTCCAATGAGTTTACCACAACTTTTCTCTGAAAAGCTCTATTTTCCTAAGCCTGTATGTTGTATCAGCGTCTTAAGAAGCTCTGTTTTTCTAGTCTCTGTGTTGTAGCTGTCCCTTTAAAGCAGGAGTACTTCTGGGAAGGGCCAGTGTTCTCTTGCTCAGTAGTATGACTTGCTACAAGCCAGTAACTCTAGGTTAAATATGCGCCTTAGGAAGCA
Source organism: Penelope pileata (assembly GCA_013396635.1). NCBI lineage: Eukaryota > Metazoa > Chordata > Aves > Galliformes > Cracidae > Penelope > Penelope pileata. Next base: position 1,029,974 of record WBMW01004208.1, read on the forward strand.
TACCCAGTTCTTTCTGGCACTGGATCAAGCTCTGGATGTGTTTTGCATGAAGGACGTTACTAGTACTGAGCAAAGCATATCCTGTATTTTTCACATGGGCCATACTGACATGAATCTCCCCTTTCCGCTGGTTGTTTTCATGTAATGCTTTGTCTGTTATCTGAGGATTAGGTACTGCTCTTGGTATTTAACATGGGAATGTGGTTGTGAAAATAGCCCCCTTTTTCTCCCTCCCTTTTCCAGGCTGAGCTGAGTTTATGATAACATGCCATGTTTGTTTGGGAAGGAAATTTCTCTCTGCATTGTATGGCTTTGCCACTAGGTGATGGAGTGAGTCTAAACACTTTTAAAATGCCAGTTTAGTGATGAAACTTAAAAAAAAAAAAAAAAAAAAAAAAAAAAATTGCTAGTTCCACACATGGCTATTTTTTTGTCTATTACCATCTGCTGTCCTCTTCTATGTGCTAGTCTTTCCCATTTCATGACATTTTTCTTAGTTACATAGGTGATGTGAGCTTTTAAGAGCATTTACCATAGTAGGCACGTACATTAAATACTTGCTCTTTACCATTGCTATTGACAGTGATAAAATATTATTTTAAACCCATGTCATATAATTTGCACTGAGTGAACCAGCTACACTCAACTACTTAGTCAAATGAGCAGTTGAGTTGTTATGTCTATTTTGACTAGTTAGTAGTTCTCATAATCATAGGTTGCTGCCCTTTTTGTCTGTGGAGCAATAGCTTTTTCTTTGTCTGGTCTGTTTTGGTTACAGGTCTTTCTCTAGGCTTGAACCCACTGTAGTTATGCATGCTATTTGCTCTGTTCCACACGTGGAACAGGCTGGTGAAGAGGTGTCCAAATGCACGTCAAGTGACTGAGTAGAACTTTGACTTCTTTTAGCGTCTGCAGAAATAGATGGATATATTACAAGTGCCAGATCATCTACAGAAGTCTCTGGTTCCCATTCTGGCTCTACTAATCAAAGTAGCAGATTTTCATAAATCAAATTAAATTCTGGAGCTTTTAGCTGGTCTGTCAGCACTTGCAGAATGAAATCCAGGGCGGTTAACTTTCCTCAAGTTCACACTGGCCTTTGAGCGATATGTCATGTTATCCATCAGACTTCTTATTGTTGAAGTCTACTACCTAAAATTGGCTTAAGATAAATCTATGTCTAAACATACATGGTAAGAGAAACTTAAAAAGTCAGGATAGTAAAAACAATCAGAATTCTCAGTTACATTTGAAACATTTTTTTACTCAGATTCGCTTTTTTCTTAAGCAGTTAAAAAGATTATAGAATATTTGAGAAGTTTACTTAAATATAGACAGATGTTTGAAAAGTGATTATCTTAGAGTGGGAGGAGCAGATAATTGTATGAAAATACAAGATTTATATTATTTTAGGTGTGGCGTTACATGAAGTAATAAGTCTAAACATTAATTTAGCTTTTCTCTGAAAAACTCATAATACCTTTTCACTAACATGCTTCTTTTTTGGTTGTGCGGACAAGCTTCTGAGATATTTGTTAAGATCCATTTATTTCACGTGTGAATTGTAAAACCGATAATTATATGTAAAAATGACAAGATGCATCACGAACATGATAGGATTGTTTCATTAAGTCATCCAACAGCATGATGCCTTGTCCCTCTGCTAACTTTGAACAGTTTGTTTAAATGGCAGCGTGACTCACTGTGCCTGATTTCTTTCTTAGTAGACCAGAGTTCTCCATCAGCTGACTTCCTGAACAAGAGTGATGACTGAATGGTCATTCTGAAATTGAGGAAAATCTTCATTATTTTCTTGCAAAGTTGATGTTTATAGTTTTAATGAGTATTTACCATTATTACTTTTACAGTAAATAAGTACTGACTCAGGTGCTCATGATGATTGAGTGTACAGCTGCATTAGCTGATCACAGTATCTCACATTCAGATCTTAAAGAGACACTGTCACCATGTTTAGATTATCAAGAACCTGGAAGATATTTTTAAAAGCTGCTTCTGTTATTAATGCTATAGTATATTTTTATAAACCCTTTGTCTTACCTAGGGTTTTTTAGATCAACATCTTTTTTGAAGGTTTTTGTAAACAGCACACACAAAAAAGATACACAAGAAGGCAGTAAAACAGACAAAAGGAAAATAATTTGACATTCTTAATGGCCAGTTTATTAGGATTTTGAAAGTATATATTTTAAGGTGACTATTCCTTTAGTTTTTACAGCACTTTCAGATTGAAAAACTTTTATATTGCTTGAGTCCAGTAATAATTTATTCTACATACTGTGCTTTGTGTTAATTATGATAGCAGAAGAATGAACCTTCAAATAAGGTGTCAGCTTTTTGCTAAAAGTAGTGGTCCTCTTCACCTTCTGCATTTCCTCTTGAAAGCATAGGAAAAAATCAGGGATTTTGATGTATTTAGGAAGAAACCAATTTAAACTCACTAAGTTCAGTAAGCTCACTGTCACATCACACAAAACATTGTACTTCATTGGCCCAGTTTGCACTTAGCTAATTGATTTCCTTTTGCTATGCTTTCCCTCAGTTCAGTTTCCACATTGTTTCAGGTAGTCAAATACCAAACCTGTTAGTAGCAGATTTTCCATCCTCTTGGAATACACTCCTAAATCTTACAGCTATGACTGGTACAGCAGTACACATGTAGTCACAATTTGACTGAGCACTTTTGAGTGAGGCAACCAATTGCAGCTAGTTAGAGTTAATGGATGGGTTAAATACCAGTGATGTGCTTCTGGAATTATTCTTCTTGTGGAAACAGAAAACGTGAATGTAGCTATTATATAACACAGCAAGATGTAGACAGGTGGCTGGATTGGACGGACTGAGTTGTTTGCAGTTTCTAGTAAAATTACTAAGAATGAGCTATAAAACTAAGGTAGGTAAAATGCATCACTGGCTTTTTGAAACTGAGATGCGAAGGACCAACACAGCGCTATTAAAAATGAATCTGATGGATGTTTGAAATTGCTGAAGCTCTGATTATCTGTAACCTCATGTTTTACCTTTTCTATTATTTGCATAATGAAAGTCACTTACTAGGTTTTTTTTTGTTATTTCTGTTGTTTTTTGTTTTTAGTATTGCATTGAATGAGGCTTGAGATGATAAAATGTGCTTATTGGAATGGATTTCAAGTGGTTGTGTTGATATATCAAGCTATTTTTTTTTCCTCCAGGATGAAATGAGCTTTTTATCTCATTAGAATGACTTGCACATTTCTTCAGCAACATAACCATTGATATGGACAAACTGACTCAGAGATGAGTTTGACATGTTTAAAAAAAAAAAAAAAGTGATGTAGCAAAAGCACATGCTAAGTAATGTAGTTGTTTTGAAACAAATAGGCCAACAATAACACTTGCAAGTAGACTTGAGGCAGGTATTTTTTCATTCACAGCGATGGGAACGGTGCAATGTGCATTTAAAGTAATGGAAGTACTTTCTCTATGGCTTAACAGGCTGTGCCCAGTCTTGGTGAGAGCCTTTTTTTTATACAGTGTATTTCACGTACACAGGAAAGTGTAACTAAGAAATTCTGAAACAAACTAAAATCCAAATAGAAGTCAATTGTTTATGGATATTTTGAGAATTAAAAAATATGGCAAGGATTAGAAACACCTATTTCTGACTTGGAAGTTGAATGGTGTCCTGCATTCAGTGGCTTTTTTTTCTTTTTAGAAAAAACATAAGCCTCCTGTTCTTTTCCAAAGGGTTTATTCATACTATGTATGAACATCAAACAATCTGTCCTTAGGTTAAGTGCTACTTTGTAGTTGTCTGAACGTATGATTAGACCCATTTGTAGTTACAGTAGCACTAGTACTGATGTATTCACACAGTAAAGGTTAGGGTTGTTCTTTAGAGACCAGCATGTTATGCCATAATAGCTTAAATAGTATAATATTCCAAATACATGTAGACAGCATGCTTAGGAGATAAATTCTGATTGTGCTTGTAGGCACACTTCAGTTTTAGTTTTAAGTCTTACATTATAGACTCCTTGTTTATGTGCACACCTAAGATATGCCAAGCTTAAAAAAACAGACATGAAACACCATATGAAATATTGTCCCCAATATTTGCATATGTTACGCTTTTGCAGTGACAGAGTCTCTTGAGTAATTTTATTTTCTGATTCTTTTTTGAAGACTGTTACTAGAATTCCTTGCTTTCAAAAGTCAAAATCCTTCAAGCATGACTTTTGTCTTGGCATTCTGGGGCCATAAACACTGCGCTGGAATGGCCTGTGTTGAATGTGCATCCAAATTTGGAACCAAAGTTTAGATTAGCATTTCCTGCTTTGTCATGCTGGCATGATTACACAGGCGGTTTGCTTTTCACGTTGGTAGAGGCAGAAGTTTGCACTCCTAGTGGAGCTCTCCCATTCTCTTTAATATTTCCCAACAAAAACAAATGGGAGAATCTCAGACACCAGAAAACAACAGCAAGCTTAAGCATGGTAATGGCAGAAATAAATACGAAAGGATAATTCATTGTCATCTATTTTCTGTATAACAGAAATGGTCTTAGCGTAAACTTAAATGCCTGTTATGGCAAAGACGTGAAGTCAGTCAAGGTGAAAGTCAATCTTTCTCACCTCCTGTGTGATGAGATTAAGCACACTTTCCTAATTTATACTTTTTAGTCTGTGATTTACAAACCTGTCATCTTGCCCACTGTTAAAATGTTTCTAATTTTTAGGTAGTTTTGTTTCATGGTATCTTTTAGTGAGAGCTACAGTGTCTTTTTCTGCCTTGCTAGGTGGAACTGCCTTCCTTTTGGTCTTCCCAGACCAACAAAGTTCACTGAATCTCGGGAGTGGTAATTGCCTCAGACTTAGGTGTTCTTAAAATCACTTATCTAGTTCTAATCCAGCACATTTTCAAGGAAGTAAAAAGTTAAAACAAGCTTACGCAAAATACTGTACTTTTCCTGGTTAAAACTATCTCTCATCTATCTCTTTCATTAGCAGGAAGAATTGAGATACTTCCTTATGTTCTGAATATCGAATGAGCTTTGGCCTCTTTGATTCTTTAAGTGCTTGATACTTCAATAAATTGGATTTGGAAGGGCTAGTGACAACATGTCTGCAGTGACTTTGATTTTTAGGGATCAGGTGGGGGCAGGCTGCCAGCACTTAAGCAGCTGCTATAGGTGTCTGTCTCAGGCTGCTACTTGGTCTCCCTGGCAAGGCAGCGGAGGACAGTTTGTAGTTCAAAAAATGTCTCTCTTGCCTTTTTATCTTGAACATTGTATCTTCCTCAGCTCATCACAGGCTCCCTGGGTATACCAACTTTCTAATTTAGATGGTTAAAGGTACATATCCTGTAGTTGGAGTATTTCCATCTTTTTAGAGATGTTTGTGCTTCATTACAGCCAGTTGTCAGGAATGGGAAGCAAATACATATAGATGCAAAGCCAGGAGGCTGGTCATTTTATGAAGCAAAGTATTTTTTTCCCAGTGTCTATCATAATGTGCATTCTCTTTCAGTTTTTTCTTACTGAACAGTTAGACTTGAATTTCAGTCATAGACAGTCCATACGTCTGAAACCTGAAGGGAAGAACTGTTATTTGTTATGTGTCTGACATTATTCAGCTGTGGTTCAGGTGAAACTAATTGTGTTGCATGGGAGTCCTGTTTGCTGCTTTTTTTTTTTTTTTTGTAGCGTATTGTGTGTGTAATAACGTAGTGAGTCTTTTTAGTTCACAGAATATTTCCCTATCTGCATCTACCAGTTGGAGAACATGTTAATGTTTGCACTTCATGTTGTGGTTTTTAGCATCATACTGTGTGGCCCTTTAATCAAGTTGTTTTCAGCTGTTGTTTATGCAACAGATTGGAATTTTGTAAAATTTGTGAGCATTAGCATCTGGCTAATACAGAACTCCATCAAGTATGCAGTTTGCATTGTGTGATTATGGTGCTAATTTTAATTGTCCGAAGTGCAGACCAGTTTCACTTTAAGAAAAGCTACTGCTTCAGTAAGGAGACAGTTTGTGTGTATTTGTGATAAATCTTTTGTGTGTATTAAAAGATCCTTGGTTTTTTTTTTTCTTTTTGAGGAGACCAGACAGTGAGCCGTTAGATATTTGATGGTTCTATAGTATGTTTGTCTACAAAGGATACCAGATGTTCATGAAGTATTTTCTATGTGACAGTGTTTATACTAGTATAATTCCAAATACTGACAGCAAATAGGATTTCAGGTTCTTGTATATTTTATCTTAAAAAATGAAGATGGAAGGGATGTATTTAATCCTTCTGGTACTGTGAAGTTGACCCCTAATGGACTAGATTTTTCAAAAATGTATAGTCAATTTCAGTCTTAACATACTTGAGTTCTCATTATTCTATCTGAGCACCTGTTGTCGTCATCCTAGAGGTAGTGTCTCTGCCTCAGTTAATTGATTTGCCCTAGCTTACATAAATCTGCAGTCCACTGTAGATTTAAGCCTAAATTTTTCCAGTGGGGAAACTGGGTTAGTGCCTACAGCTGAATTAAAGTAGGTAATATGTCTTGCAGACAACAACTTAACTTAGTCTGGAAACATGGATGAGTATGATGGAGAAACTGAAACTTCTCTTTGTGTGAGAGGACAAGAGGTTTTGTCAAAATCCGATCCCACGCTAAAAGTTGGGTCTTGCAGCATTGCAGTGGCAGCTACTAGAGTAGCAGATAAGTACTGGTTATGTCTAGTGTTGTTCCATGGTTTTAACCCTGAGGGTCTTATACATGACTGTTCTAGCAGGAGCAGGTGCAAATTAGTTCTCTAGTATGCAGTTTTGACAGTAATTCAAGGATATAAATATTGAAAATCTTAATGCTTAATGTCTAATTGTTGACTTAACCAGCAAACTTTTACCTGAATAATCATATCTGGTGTCTGTCCAGTGTAGCCACTCCCATTTCCTCTAATTTGAGGATTTTTTCAGTTCCACGTGACTGCTACTGCTCGTGGAGAGCAGGGTGTTAATCTGATTTCATCCAAAAACAGTGCTGGAGGATAAATGATCTGAATATACTGTGCATTTTATCTGTGTCTCCTTGAGACAAAAAGCTACATTGAACAAATCCAGAATATTTGTCATTGGAATCAATTTAAGCTGCTGACATTCTTCCTTTTGTTGAAGATGGCCACTTCTCATGTTGTGTTCATCTTTCTTTCACCAAATACCCCACCCTGGGGCTTTATATCCCAGAATACTGACTTAATTGCATGTATTGTTGTAAGACTGCTGAAGTGGCATCCATCCTAGCTGTCTGCTCTGCTCCACTCCTGAACTTACAGCTTCTCATAGTTATGCCAAACTTGAAGCAAGTTGTGACTGTGGCTTCATGTAGTAAATTAAACCAGTGATTGATTCAGATACCTTAATAAGCTGGACTGTGAACTGAAGTGGTTCAGAATCAATTTTTTAACAGCTAGGTTGTTCCAGCTGCAGTGGTGATGAACTCCAGGAGGGAATTCTTGGGAAGTGTTGAAGCAGCAATCATTCAGCAGAATAATCCTATATTCATGAGTCAATAAGCTACCTTCAGTCAACTTGTCATTACCCTGAGTTGATAACCTCCCAGAAGGTACAGAGAATTTCGTATACATCTTTCTCTTTGGTTGTTTGATGTTTCCTTACTGGGTGTGCTGGCAATTGTGGCATTTGTAACCCTTCCCCAGTATGTGGAGAACAGAAGCCAGTCCTAGCACTGTGAATTCCTCTGTCTGAGCCAGGGCTAGCTATGTAAAGTCACTACTGTGAAGCAGAAAGGCTGCAGTAATTAGGGACTTGATCTAAAGTCTGACAAGGTCAATTATTTTTGGAATAAAAGATTCAGAAATATTTTTAGAAAATATGACCAAAATCATCTTCAAACCCAGATTCTATGGGGCTGGCTTTAAAGATCAAGTCATGTTTGTCATGGATGGTTATTTTAGCTATTTTTAGAAGTGTGTAAAAGCTCAAACACAAGCTATTCTTTAGCAACTTGCATTTACTGTATTTAACCAAACAACTTTGGAAGCCATCAGGATTTGTCTGATTTATCCAACATCAGAGTGATTCCAGTAGCAAATCAGTTACAAATCTATAACGTACTGATAAGGTGTATCTTTTCTTAAAAGTGGCAGCTTCCATTGCCTTAAAAATAAGGTACAAGATGCAATCACAGTTGTTTTGCTGCTTGTATATTTCAATTTCATGCAAAGTTAGTTCTTTCCTTTTGGGAATTTTCATGAATCTGTTACTTCAGTGCTTACATGTTTAAAGTACTAGTAGCTTTTCTTTTAGATGTTCTTCATTTTGTTGCTGTTCCTCACTGTTACTTGCTGGTGTTCACTGTATGTGAAGAAAATTGTGCAGTTTTTGATTTTTTGAGAATGTCATGTTGTAAGTACCTGTCATAAATTGTGAAAGATTCAAGGACTGAGTTGTTTTTGAAACTTATCAAGGACCTAATCTAAATTGGAACACTTAGAAGTTAATCAAGAAGTTATCACTTACGTAATATATTATTTAGAACTCAATTAAATTTGTTCTTAGATGAAAGGAACAGGACAAACGTTTGTAATGAAGTGTTGTTTTTGAAACTGATTTGTGAATGTTTGGACGTATGTGATTTAGGAACTCAGAACATCAGTGAATCTTGGGATTTGTAGTCTGCTCTCCTAGTAAGTCCTACTGTGTATTCATTATTTTTGTATTTTTTAGTACTGAGTCTATAAAAATGCTTACTTGACACTTTTTCCTTCTGTTTTCTTGTGTTCATTATTCACTGTGGAGATTTAGTATTCCAGAATTTCATCTTTTGCGTTGAGTCTCCTTTTAAAGCTGCTTTGTGTAGTTTTTGTTGCGTTTCTTGCTGTTAGTCTTGGTTTTGTTCTTAGAACAATCTTTTTGAGTAGCATTCCAAAATGACTGAATTTGCACAGATAGTCTTTAATACATTAGTCTTCAGTAGATTCAGTGCTAGGCTTGGGAACCCAAATTTGCGAAGTTATGAGCATCTGTTTAAAGAAAAAAAAGATACTGATCACTGATTTTGTTTGTTGCACTTTTCAGGATGGATATGCAACGACATTATTGCCTGTAGAACTCAAACATAGGCAAAACAAAAAACAGAGTATATGTGTTTCAATTTATGTCATATAACAAATATTTGTGATTTTTGAAAAAGAATTTGGTTTCTCTTTTCTTATGCAATTGAGGTGTTTTGTCCCTGTCATATGTTTAATATCTGATTGGATCTCTGAATTTTGCTGTAGGGCTTGCAGGTTGGGCAGAAAAAGTATAAGAACATGCTTGGAACTTCATTAGTTATCTTAAGATCTATTCAAGAATACTCTGGTGCAAATTACATTTTAATCCTATATATTTCATTAAATACCTTAAATCTCCTTTTCTTAAGTGGAACTGCATAGCTTGTTGAAGGATGCTCCCTTCATTCCTACGTTCTGTAACTGGTGTGCTGTTGAGTGTAATTTCTGGACTGGCTTTAGGGAAAGGCTACACTTGTGTCCTCCTTTGAAAAACTTTTTGTTAATTATTTCATATTATCACTTTTTTTGTTCAGTCTGCAACCCATTTTTTCCAGTCATCTGAAAAACAGAAAGCTTCAGTTGTACCACAGACTCAATGTCCTGCACGTGCAAAGATCATTTAATCTACTGTTCATCTGTAGTGCCCGTAGGAGATGAAGCAAAACCCATGCAACCACCTTGTAATGCTTTGCAAACATTCTGGATAAGAAACTGGTTATTGCATGGCTTAGACATTGAAAGGGTAACTCTTAGATATTTGTAATGTAGTTAACTAAAGAAGAACTGTCTAGGAAACAAAAATATTTTGCCTGTAATAACTTTGCTATAGTCTATAGGGGAGGATAGCTGTGCACTGCTGAATTCAAGTCTTTGGAATCTCTTCACCTCGTGGAGGAAAGATCTTTTGTGGTATCCATTCTTATCGTGAAATCATTGGCATCAGTATGCTCACTTGCGGAGTGTGAAGGACAGCAGGAGAAAACATGACTGCTTGAACAGTATTTTCCTCTTCCTTGAGGGAAAAGATGATGAGTTAATGGAAGCATGAGTTCAGATCTTGATAAATTCTAGGAAACTTTATCTTAAAATTGTTTTTAAGGTCTTTTCCAGAAGACAAAATAGTTCTTATCTATTATCTTTAGAAGAAAAGAGGGTGGAGGGAATATGTTTGTGTATTGTAGCTGAGGCTCCCAAAGGATGGGCAACAGAATAAGGGCAATTGACAGCAAAAAAATCAGAACTGCATTAATAGCAGTCCAGTCTTTGGTGTTAAAAACCATGAGCTAAAACATTAAATATAATTCCATCAGGAGTCTAGGGTCCAGTAACTGACTGCTTCTTATCTGTGCTTATACAATTATTTGGCTTTTTTTTTTAGGTATATGCAGTCGTAGACAAAAAGTAATTATTACGTTGCTATGTATTTTGAGATAGTATTCGTACAGATCATGCCTCTGGTTTATCTCCTTGTTCCTCAATCACTTCTTGTAAGGATGGATTTTACTAACTTGTGCCCCCTCTGCTGGCTAGCTTTTTAATTACGAAGTAAAAACAGGGTAATGTGGGTGAGGTACTCTCTGATTGGCTTTTTTGGCCAAACATCTGTTTATAAATAAGTCACTTCATGGGTGTAAAACTACAATGAAAGCCATGTTAGTCCTGATGTTTGGAATTGGTGGTGTTGGGAGTTGGTGTTTTCTTCATAGCGTGCACTTACTGTCATGGGCTTAGTCAAAGCTCCTTTGGCATTCATCAGACCTGTTTCTTTTCCTCATCCCTCTGTCAGACACTTCAGTGTTTTCAGCTACCATGTGTGAAATCTGTAAGGACTTGTTAAATCTTTTCGTGTACAGAGGAGATAATCTTTGTTTCTTGGAACTGCTGAGGACTACACTGAGCTTCTAAAACCTGCAGCCATTGGTTGTTTCTGATTCACTTTTACTTCAGGATGTGGAGCTCTCTTTTGGGGTGTGTTAAGGAATCATTCAAATTACCTTTAACTTGATTATTTTACCAGTGTTCTTCCTGAAATCTGTATTTGAGAGTGAAGCAGTATTCCCAGCTGCCTACCTTGAGGGGAAGGTAGAGCAGAAGTCCTCCCGTCATGTAGGATGAAGAAAGATGTCAGTGTTTTAATAGAAAGTGCATGTCCATACTGCAGATGCCTATCTTACGTGGACTATAGCACTAGAGTTTAATGGTAATAACCCTCCCTCTGTTCTGCATCCCTTTCTGAAGAATGCTGGGCCCTTTTTTTTTCTGGTGGTAGTAGAATTCTTGGAATAGTGTTTCATTAGGTTATTTTATAAGATTCCAATCTGTTACTGATTCATTTGTCTATTTTTGCCACTAATTGTACATCAGTGGAGTCTTCATAAAACTTCCTACCACGTATATCCTGTGTACAATTTGAAATTGTATTGCTTTCATGAAACTTCTAAGGCTTCTGAAAGTGATCTTTCAATTCATCTGCTGTACAAATATCTGATATTCTAGTAGTAACAGAGTTCCTCCTATTGCAAAGCTGCATTGTCTGCTGGATGATCAACTGTGGGAAGAGAATGCATCAAAATCTTATAGGTAGCAAAACAGAGGAGTTAGCAACTCTTTTTGTGTACAAAACCAGGGTTGTCAGAGATCTTATTCCTGTGCAGAATTCCAGCATGTTCAGCTCTTGATCATTGAGGCTGAAATCATAGAAATCTAGCACATTCATGGATTCAATTTCTCTAAGACAGCCATATCAAAGGAACTTAAATACAATTTCAAAGCTGGGTTCATTATTCATCTTCAGTCACTTGGATAACAACACCATGGTGCAGTTCAGAGCTGATGTATTCTTCAACCTGGCCTCAGAATCATGGAGTTTATCTTGTGAGAAGTCACACTGATCAAAGCTAATGTTCTGGTAGAACCTGACTGCCCTTCTTGCTACTTTTCTTCCCAGCATACTCTTCCTTGAGTTCTTGTGGATCAGAGTTTCACAGGGTATTTGTGCTAAGTATTAGACAGTTTGCAGCAGAGCTTCATCAGAGAAAGCTTCCATTTAAAGCAGTGTTGCTTCTTATCAAATAGTAGGAGAGAACTTACTAATCTACTCAGCTAGAAAGCTTGTTCATGAGTACTGCAGTATGTATGTATATGTGCATAGTTATAGGGTGTCTGCCTTCATTTGAAAAAATCTTTAAGGCAAAGCAGTTTCTGTGAACACTTTTATTGCCACTTACAAATTCACTGAAATGCCAGTATGGTGGCAGGGTATTCAGCTGTGTTTGGGACATGGGAAACAAATGTGTGAATGTATAAAATAGATATTCACTGTATATGGTTCTTCACGACTACATTGACTGGTTCTGTGGAGATAATAGAAAACAGTGAATGTTGCTAAAATGTAAGTGGAATGAGGAGGAAGCTGAGCAAGATGCTACTGTTCTTGTGCAGCAATCAGTGCAGAACAACTGTTAAATACCTCTGTCTATTTGACTAATCATGTTCTGTCTTGAGCAATGAAAAGGAAAGTCTCCTATAAATGAAATGTTTAAAGTTTTAGACACTTCATAATTATGCTAAAGCACAATCAGTATTGCTAAGATGTAAAAAGTGAGGAAAAAATCTTGATAGATTGAATCATCTGTTTTAGTTTGCTGAAATTCAAGTTCAGTCTTCTGGTATTTTTTAAGTTTTTACCTGTTTAAAAGGTACAGGTCTTCCAACTTGGATGTTTCTACTTTAGATTTCATTTTAAGCGATTGTTTGTGAACTATGGTTGTTCAGATTCTCATCCCCATTTATGAGAATCTTGTCCTTTTAAATTCTGAAAAAAACAATGAATTGAAAAGTGCACTCCTGTATTACCTGGTCAGATTGCTTTATTCACTTCACTGACAGGGCTGGTATTTTTGAAAATAAAAAGGGTTTACTGGAATAACTTGTGATGGATGAGCAATAGAACTTCCATTTTTCTTTTAAGCTCCATGAGTTACTAAAATGTATGCAGATGTCTTAGCCTTGATCATGATCTGAAAATTGGCGCGATAAGAGTTTTCCGTGAAAACTTTTTTCGATGATTACTAATATGTTCTTAAAAAAAAAAACTTTCTCTTTAGTCCAATTTGCATTTTTTCAAATTCTAGCCTTTGAAATTTACATGCTTTTTTTTCCTCAGACGCTAATCTTGTATTTTTTTTTTTTTTTATAGAAGTTGCTTGTTGAATATGTCATTTTTAGTCTCTGACTCGGTGTTTTTTGTCATGTTTCTTGTTCAGTTATTTCTTGAATTTTTCAACACTTCTGACATTGAAATTAATATTTAAATGTATGCGTGCTGGTAGTCAATATTCTCTAACTGCAAGTTAAAATAATGTAAAATACTATATGCTCATCTACGGTAGTCACAATAGTTCTAGAATTGCTTTAGCTGTACACCTTGGAGGGGAAAAAAAATATCTGTGAATGTATTAATCATACTGAAAGTGGTTGCTCAACTTGCATGTGAAATAGCGTATTTAGTTCTGACAATCTTAACCAGTTAACCAGGCTTGGCTTGATAATTTCATCCATTCCTGGCTCAACCTGAGGCTCTTACTAAGAATGTCACACAAGCCATGGTGAGCTGACTGTGTGTTTTGTTGTGACTCGTGAGAACCTTTGTGGTGTTCGCAGCTTTCTTTGTTTTTGCATTGTGTGAGCACAGAACTACTTTGTCTGGAGAGTGAAGAAATGGCATCTCATGGAACTGGAGTTGCTATGTGGTTTGGAACAAGTAATCTTGAAGCTATCACCTGTTCAGAAGTATGCATGTCGCGTAACAAAAGTTAGTTGTTTTATGGCTTTAAATCTCTTGCTCATCCAATTTTAGCCCAGCAAACATCCAACATTGCCCTGATATTCATACTCACTTTTAAATTTTCTTGTAAAATGAAATGTGTTTTTTGTCTCATTGGTGCATACCTCTTGAAAATGTAGAGTGTAGATGAATGAAAAACTTCTTGTACCACTTCACAATTCCTGGTGGTTAAACAGAAAGGTCAGCCCTTAAAACCTCATGTGCTTGTTCCTCAGTATGTTTTTCACCCCAGTTAGAAGGCTTCAGAAGGAAGACTGTATTCAAAAGAGCTTGTAGTCAGATAACTAGTTAACTAGTTGAATTAAAAAGCATACCAAATGAGCAAATTTATCTGTGTGATATATGTAGCTGAAGACCCTGTGGGAGCTGGTTGCCACTGCGTTTTCAACTGGAAAAATATAGTTCTTCCAAGATACTTAACTGTAAACAAACCTACTTAAAAATAAGATTTTAGAACTTGAAAACACCTATTTAATGCAACCTGAGCAATAAATTGAAATTCAAACAGCCACAGTTTAAATGTAGCAATGGAGTTTCTAGACTCTGGTTATGTTATGTGGTTATAATTTATCTGAACAGAACACAGTATCTTTGCTTGTTGGAATAGGCCTATATAATGCTAAATTAAATAGAGAGCAAGGCTCTTGTTTTCTAAGTTACCGATACTGAAGCAGAGTTGTCTTTACCTTATTTACTTTAAAAACTTAGGATTTCATGTTTCTTATCTTTGACTTTCTCTTATAGGAATGCTAAATATTTTCAAGAACATGATATTTCTAATATGTGGAAATTCATAGTTTTATTGTAATAGTATATTTCAGAAGGAAAAGCAATCAAAAGTTATTAGTTTGAAATGAAGTTCTAAAACGTCAATAGACAAACTGCTACAGTTTAGTAAAAAAAAAAATAAAAAATAAAAAAATTAAGCTGTGATTGTTTTTAGGAATTTCATTTTGCCAAACTTAAAATATGAGTTTTGAGAGCGTATAAATAAGAGGGTGTTCTTAGGAATGCCTGACAATTCTGGTTTTGTATGCCTTCATATGGCAAAGTGAAGAACGGGATTGGAAGAATCAGTGGTGGTCTTTAAGGATTAAGAACGTGGACATTTTAGTCAAAAACAATAAACCTCAAAAATAGACATTTTATCTGATTTTTTTTTCCTTGATACAATCTAACTAAATTTATATTTGTCTAGATGGAACGTGGATATTCATTTTGTGTTTCTTAATTGTGTGTGGCTGTGAACTTAAGTGCAGCTAAGCAGACTCACGTCTTCAAAGAGTTCGCTGGTGAATTGTGTACTCTGACTCAATTTCATGAATCCTTTCTAGTAAGGGTAATATTTCTAGCTCTAGTGATGAACTCAAAATTACTTGAGTAGTTTCATATATGAAGAGATGTCAAGGGGAAATTTTTCCCTTATTGCTTACACAGGTGTGAAGTATTCTGCAGCAGTGCACTGCTGCTATTTCCACAGTTAACATGTAGATTATACATGGGAAAATGAGTTACTTGGCCTTTGGGGTCAGGGACTCTCAGATCAGTTGTTACTCTAGCTATAAATGCATGTTACTCCTTTTCTGATTTTAAAAAAAAAGTAATAATAATGTTGCCTTTGTAAATAAGTTGCTATATTAGTTGGTTGCTATATTAGTTGCATTCTAGACAGTATCTTCATTGTTATCTATTTTACAAGGAAAATTCATGTGAAATTCTGAAAGATTAAGGCTGAAGTCATTCATAGAATATTCAGATTTCTTTTTCTGGAGGTGGCACGATTTTTGTTTCTTCCTTAGAATTTCATAATTCTGAGGTTTTAAATCTAAGGCTTAAATTTTGGATATGCAAAATTGAGATGATAATTGGGGTACATAAAAGCATTTAAAATAGCAAGGAAATGTGGTTAATAGGTGTTGTTAGGCTCTAAATTTTCAATAAATATATTTCAAATTGGACCTAGAAGAGCATAACTTATAATATTCTAAATCTAAAATCTTGTGTTTTTATTTCCTTCTTAAAATCTTGTTGTAGCACTAAGATGAAAGTATTTCTTAATATTCCATATTCATGAGAAATACTCTTTTCCTCTAGTTAGAAACCCTGTTTCAAATATTACTCCAGTGCAACATCATTAGCTTCCAGCTGATATTTTGCAGTTGTGATGAAGTACTGGTTGGGAGAATAATGTAACTGTTCTTCATAGTTAAATAAGGCTAAATATACTTAAATGATTTTAATTAAAATTAATTGTATGTTAGGAATCCTTAAATTCTTGTAGCTGTTTAAATTAGGTTATGAACTAGCTTATTTTTCATGGAAGGAATTGATCTTCATTGTTTCATTTCTGGTTTTGCATATTTTTTGTCTATGATGATGGTGTGCTATTTTAAAAGAAAATCTTATGATCCTCACTAAGCTTCAAAAAAACAGAGTAAATAACTTTTTAATTTTTCTGTTGGCCTAAAGTAAGCTGTCTGTGGTGAGGGTGTTGACACAAATGGACTCCCCTTACCAAGTGGAGTTCAAATTTAGTAAAGTGATATTTCTGCTCTAAACAGTGGGCAAATGATCATTTATATTGTTATTTTAAAAATGATTTTAAAAGGTATTTTAATTAAAAAAAAACAAAAAAACCTGTTAATTCTATGTCCATTATTTCAGAGTAAATTATAAACATTCATGAGAGAGTTTGTTTATAAATGGAACTAGGCTGTGGGTCTGATGATATTTTTGTTTTCTGAAGAAAAATGAGGCTTCAAGCTTGGACCTAGAGTAGGACTCACTAAATAAAAGCTTTTAGTGGCTTTTATGCCATTCTGTCTTTAACTCTAGCTAGGGTAGAATATACTAACTTTTCTTGGAGTTGACACATCTATGGATTAATTTAGGATTCTCTTATTCAGAAGGGGCTGAAGGCTCTTAGCATACTGGCAGTAGAAAAAAGGAAGCGCCAATAGCACAGCGAGCTTGTTTTTGTTACAAGTAAACTAACTGGATGTCTTGGTTGGATCACAGAATGTCTTAGCTTGTATGTTTGTATCTTTAATAATTCATTATAGAAGGTTTATTTATTCAAGTACTTTTTTACTGAAGTATTTCTGCATGCATGGTTGATCTCCTTTGGTTAAAAAAGACTAATAGTAATAAAAAATCTGGCTGGTATTATTCAGTTCAAATTTTTCCGTAATATGTAGAACATTAGTTGTTAACCCTAGGATCATGATCGCAAAATACAATGAAAGTGCTTTAGTTGGTCACGCAGTAATTAAATCAAGCATAAAATCAACTCTGCAACAGAGAGAACAGGATGTATCTCTGATTTGGAGAGAGAGTTGCTCCTCTAAATAGCTGCACGGTTGTCTGAATACTGCAGTATGTGCTATTCTTCAAGTCCTCTGTTAATCATTTTTTGCCATATTTTATATGTATTTTCTGAATAGAGATGTATTGAGTGTCCAGTTTTCATGGCCAAACTGCAAAAAGGCTGAGAAACCCATGGCACTATATATGGGAGTAAACACTTGCGGTCTTGTCAATGACTGCTTAATAATTGAACCAAAGCTTACGAATTTGTTGCATTGTTTTAAATTAAGTTGCTCTTTTCTCCTTAGGGAAGAAACCCGTTTTTTCTGGAGCCAGCAATAATTATAACAGTTACTGATGGAAGTAAATTAACTACTACCAGTGGAATACAGGAAGAGGTAAGATCTGACCTCTGTTTGCAGTGATGTGTACTAAACATAGTGGTTGTTGAATGCTGTTTTGGGGGGTCACTTATGATCCTACTGTAAAGTACACTCGTTAATAGCTTAGGCTTGCATGTTTTTTCCTTTAACTTGAGGCAATTTTATGCAATAGTACTACAAAAATATAAATAGCTTTTTTCCTTATCACATGTGATAGAAGCATGTAGTACAACTGTCAGTCTGTTCAGTAGATTCAGTTCACTGTTTCTGTTGAGTTCATTTCAAATGTGTTAGTGGAAGAAATTGATTTCTGTAAAGCATGTATCTTTGATATAGATGTGAATACTTTATAGATCAAAGTTGATGTAGTGATTTCCCAAAGAAAATGGCTGCTGGGGAGTATGTGAAATACATATATCTTTCACACTATACTCTTAAAGTGATCATAATCAGATTGGAATGTCCTTATAATCCAAAATAAGAGCAGAATAAATGTATTTCAAGATAAATCTGTAGTGCAGTTTTTAAAACATGAGGTTTTAATGTATTGGAATATCTGCTCAGACATCTAGCAAACTACAGCAAATGCTGAGACACCAAGCTATTTTAACTGAGACTGCAGGAAGTGCTTTCCTTAGAGATGTAAAAGGTCAATAGGGATGGGGTTTGTGTGACTGCCTCAGTGCCTGTTTCACGCAGTAGAAAAACAAAAAAAAAGCTAAGCTTATTTCCTCTTCAGGGAAAAGGTTAACATTCAAAATCTCTATCCTGAAAATTAAGGGTAGTATTCAGACTTCTCCATGTGGTACACCACAGTTGAGTATAGAGATGAACTTGTCAGACATCCCTGTTCATTAGTTACTTGAACTTCTACTCTATTAATACTCTATTATATTGCATTCTTATAGCACTTGCAGTAGTTGTTTGTATGGAAAGTGGTACTTGAGTGTTTTTGTAACGTATCTGACTTAGAGGAAGAAAGTTGAGTGACTTTATAATTCTCTATGGACTACTAACAAATAGACATAGCCAGTAACTGAAAGGGAATGCTGGGTCCAAGACATCAAGTAGGTTCTCTTTATGGTTCTTTTTATAAAACATCACATTTATTATCTTTTTTAACCTTCAAAGCTATTCGGGTAACAACTTCCTGTTAGTCCTGATTGTCAGTGAGCAAGTGTTAAATAAAGGGAAGGCAGTAACTTTCTACAACATGTAATAGTACTATTAACAGCAAAATACTGTGGTTTAGTTTTAAAAGATCAAACTGAGTAATAAATCCTTCCTTGAGGATAAGCAACTTCTCTGCTATCGAATGACAAACCTGTAAAATCTGGCAGTGACATTCTGGAGTGAGGGTACATGAAGATGGTCAGTGGATAAAGTGAGTGTCCGCTTGGCAGAGGCTGAGAGCTGCATGCGTTCAGCCTTTAGAAGAGAAGCCTAAGTGGGAGGAGGGAGCTGTCATACTGTTGCATGTGTGAAGTCAGTATAGAAACTGGTTTTTTTTTTTTTTTTGAAAACTTGTATTTCGGGTGGACACATGCATTCTTACCAATTTAATTGGCTTTATTACTGTGGGAATGTTGTCCTTTGCCCTAGTATAAGCAGTTAAAGTATTTCAGAGCTTTGGCTGAATTCTTCAGTTGCCCATTCCCTCTGGAATTTAACATTTTTTGCAGATAAAGTCTACCCATTCATCCAATACCCATACCCAAACCCTACCTTGCTTCAGGCTAAAAACAGAAATGGTGGAGTCTCTGCAACTGTCATTAGTCCCAACACCAATTAACAGGACTTTCAGACCCGTCTGACACTGACTTCGCACGAAGCGGCGCTGATGTGCTGAAGAGTGCCAGCATCTGTTCTATGTTCAGCATGACATGTTGAGCAGATTCTTACTTAGATTCTTTATTCCAGTTTATAACTTGAGGAGCCAATGGGCTTGCACTGTTTGAATACCATCATTAATTATTGGTCTAATGCTCTAAATTGTTTTTGGAAGTGATTTTCACCTCTGTCATGGTCCCTCAAATTTGTTCTTAGGCTTTTCCTGATGTTTCCTTTACAAAGTGTTCAGTTGCTTCAGTTCAGTAAGAAAGGATTTGTCTTATTCCTCTTTACATTATGAAATGGAATAACATAGTGGTTAGGCAATCAAATGTCATACTCCTCCCACTTAGCAGCATCTCTCCCCATGTCTTCATTCTGCATGCCCTCCATTTTAGTGTAGGAAGCATTAAACTCCTGTTTTCAAGACTGAAGCTGAGTTATTGACCCATTGATACACTGATGCATGATTATGCAAACAAAAAGTACGACCGATGTTTTGTCCTCTGTATGTTGCCATTCTTCTAATCTTCTTCTTATAGGAGACTCTTATGGGAGAAATCAGTGATTTTGGATTTTTCATCCCAGAACCATTAGTGTTAGTACATCAGCCCTTTCCAGGATTTATCTCTACTCTGGCTGTAGTAACCGTAACAAGTGGCAGGATCCTCCTTACTTGCACCAGTAACCAAGAACTGTAAATACTCAATGTTTTTAAAAGTAGTTTCTCCACGGTGTGTCAGCATGGTGTTTCTGATCAGAAATTATTTCCTGTGGAAGAACAACTTGTGGTTTTCTGTCTAGCTGCAAATGGTTGCATAATAACAGGAAAACAATGATGTCATTTCTTAAGGATCTGAAGTAGAGATTCTTAGTCTGTGAAGGACTCAATCTATCAGCTAGGCTTGAATCTTTTTGTCCATCCTTAGTCCTTCTGTCCTCTAAGGATGAAATTCTGCATTTGCTTGGGACGTTAGATGTGCCTTGACTTCTTATGGGTACAAGAGAAGACTCTTCAGGAAGTCCAGTTGCAGGTTTCTGGTATTTTTTCTTAGGTATGAAAGGTGAAGACGTTGACTGTCTATATGGATATTTTTGTTGATTACCTATTCGTGTAACATAACATTTCCTGTGATGGAGCTGCCTGTAATTACCTGCACTAAAGCTTAAGCAGCACCAGTGTTGTTCCTTGTAATGTATAAGAATCTATTTGCAGTTGTGGCCAGAAGCGCATTGTGCTCTTTTCACCAACTACCATGCCACTGCAGAGTTCTCTAATGCTGATCTAGCTTTTGCTTGGCCCAGAGGTCTTCTGTTTTTTTTTTTTTGAGGATTTCAGGGTGTGCTGCTAAAATATGTGGAGATAAGCACTCAAACAATAAACAAGATGTGATCACCAATAATAATAGTGCTCTTTAATATATTGTCATGTTACAGGTTGCCCTCCATCCTCTTTTGCTACATTTGTGTACATTTTAGTGAATTTTAATGGCAGAGAAAAAGGGCATGCCATGCTGTCTTATTGTAGCATTAAAACATTTGGGAACGGTAGAGTTTGTGTATGCTTTTATAAGTCTTGAGATAAAACAAATGCTTTCCAGCACTTAGTGGTGAGGGGCACTTGTGTGTGGTTATATATAGAATTATACACAGACAATGTTGAAGACCATTGCTGGTAAACAACCTCCCTTTCACTTGTTCATTCTTCCTCTCAGCAACCAATATGAAAAGCAAAGCAGAGGAAAAGATGTGAAATGTGTGAGGAAAGAAATAGAATGCAAGTTGTATGTTTCTAGGCCCATCTTATTTTGTTAGGTATGCAGTTGCTATGGTAATACAGTACCAGTTGTTTTTAAAAAACAAACAGGGTCTGATGGGCACCTTGCAATTCATGCTGCCTGGAGAGATACAGTGCTGCTATGCAGGTATGTTTTCCAAGGGAATGTGCTCTCCAGAACTGGTAAATCTTACTCATCTGCTGGCTCAGATCTGTGTTGGAATGTTTGTTGACTCCTAAATAATAGCCCCAGTAGATGAGTGTGGTGCTTGCAGTTGAATCCTCTCACAATTGGGATTTGAGGCCGTGTATGAAGAACGTGGCTATTCTTTAGCCATGTTTCCTTCATTAGACATGTGTTGTTAGTATAAAAAGATGAAAGGCATGTATGAATCAGTAATAAACCATGTACATAGCTGAGTGCCCTTTGAACAACTTCACGTGAAACATTTGGGGAACATACCGCTCTTCTCACATGCTACTTGCATCAGCAAAAACAACTTCAGGAGGAATCATCAGGTGCGCTGAAGTCAGTGTTCTGATTCCTGCTCACGTGTCACGAGTGGCTTTGTCACATTTGTACCTGGGTTTGAGATTGCATAAACTAATTATTTTCAGACATGGAGGCATGTAGTTTTCCTAATATGAGATGCTTACATTTATGTAAATAAAAAATAGCTGTGGTTTCTAGTTTGGTAATTAGGTTAAATGCTCTCAAGTTCATCTTAAAAAAAAACAAAACAAAACAACAACAAAAAACAAAGCCCCGCAAGCTTTTCAACAACTTATTGTAAACTCCTTAACCAATCACTATGAGCTAAAATATGTCTTTGGACTTGCATCAACTTTTGAAACAAACTGATAGTTTTCATTGTTAAAGTAGAGATGAGTTTTATATTTGGAATTTTTTGAGTGCTGGAAAATGTTTGAGTTTTGTCCTAGCAGCTGTTCTTGAGTTTCTGCTTTTGGATTTAACCCTTGCACTTGGCCAGGTAATAGAGCTGTTAGTACCACTTGAGTCATTGTCTGGGGATTTGTTCCTACTTTTATGGCTACAATACTATAATAAAACAAGGATTTTGCTTGTACTGATGGCAGTAACATCCACCAGGAATTCATCACACTTTTCTGAAACTTGTAATTGCTTGTTATAAGCCCATTGTATCTGTAGAAGGTTTCTAGAGTTGAATTTTTGATAATCTGTGTGTAAGGTAACTGGATGCAAAGAAATGAGTCTAAATGCCTTGTTCTTTAGAAGCTGAAGCATGGATTTCTTTTCTTGTTTCAGTTGACTAGTTATAAATCTACAGGTGGCCATGGGAATTTTAGATGTTCTATTGGTCTTTGTGGCTGTTGCTGATTAATAAATAATGTCTTGACCATTGCTTTGTCTTTAGTGCACTGTGTTTAAAGTTGGGAACTTGTGAATTTTTTGTAATTCTTCTGGTAATTAAAGCAAAATGAAATGCCCCCATGTATTCTGTGTCCCAGGGGGGTATCTTTAATATTAGAAACAAAAATTTTGTGTAGTTCTTCCCAGATAAAGGCAATACAATGGCAGTGACCATTCTTCCTTGCATAGATAGCTGTAGCTATTGTTACTGATTATGTGAAAGTGAGAATGCGCTTAGCACTTCATTGATTTTGACCTGTTTTTTGCTTAGAGCACAGAGGAAACATGAGTGTGATTGAGGGATATGCCCAACTTACCTAAAATCTCTGCTTTCTGGTGCTATAGCATAACCACATCAGTTTGCTTAAAGTCAAGTTATTTGGAGCAGATGATTTTTGAGCAACTATAACCAAGTTATGTTTCTTCTGCAGTAGACTTCATTTAATGTTACCTTTTCATTTGATTGTGCCTTTTAACTTGAAGAATCCAAGAAAGGTCTAAACTGAGAATGGGCCTGTTCTGCAGAAAATTTGGAGACTGCTGCCATAAAGCAGTTCTTTAGTGATGAAATTTCAAAGGAAATATTCTATTGATTCTGAAGCTTATGTTAGTTCAGAAGGTGGTGGTTCCCTGTTGGTTTGTAGTTCTCACGTTTGTGCATTGTGTTGTCTTGAAGTGTTTGAAGCGCTGATTAAGTGATGTTTCACTTGTGCAGTAGCTAAAGAGAATCATAAATAGCTGTGGAAAGGTTATAGGTGTGTTCATAGGTGGTTATCGATTTGCCATCACTATGTAACTTGATTTTTTTTGTTTCCTTTAAGCAGCTATTCACAGATCTAAATTCTTTTTCAGCTCCACTTACCTCTCAATTCCCCTCTGCCTGGAAGTGAGTTGACTAAGGAACCCTTTCGATGGGATCAGAGGTTGTTTGCTTTAGTTCTCCGTTTGCCTGGTGTTTCATCACCAGAGTCGGAGCAGATGGCAGGAGTACCGGTGGATGACTCCGCAATCACACCAATGTGCGAAGTCACGGGGGGTAGGTGCCCTGCCTTCCTTTGGCAAATCAGTGATTTCAAAAATGAAAATGAATTGAGCATAGCTTTTTTAATCAGATACATGTAGTGGAGTAAGTACTTTAAAACTCTTATATTACTGAAAACGAAGAACTTGATTGTAATAAATCTGATGATGCTGCCTTAAAGCTTGAGATAATTTAATGTAACTTATCTTAGAGGAATGTGAATCTACTTTCTTTAGCAGTTTATTAGAAGAGAACATAACTATTTTCTTATGCATCTCAATATCACAATTAGAAATTCATACAATACCATAGAATACCGAGCTGGAAGGGACCCACAAAGATCATCGAGTCCAACTCCAAGTTGTAGCAACTGAGTCTGTTCTGTAGTACAGTTATGATAAATTTGTCATACTTATCTAAGCAAGCCAAAAGTGTAGGAAATATTTAAGAATTTTTTTTTTTAGAGAATACAGAATGCAATGCAGAATTTCTGCAAAATTCTGCAAAATTTTTACTTTAGTCACCATCCTAACTCTTGTTATCTCTTAGGAATTATATTCAAACTCAGCATTGGTTTTATAATTCTTTTGCAAAAGGCTGTGATGCTAAAAGATAATGATTCTAATGATGCATTGCAGGAGATGTGATAGAAAGCAAGGAAAAAAATTTTAGAAACATTCCAAAAGGATTTGATTCAGCTACTTCCTGGCTAATGCAGGCTTGTGCTAACCAGTGCTTTGACTGAAATCTGTGGACAGTTGTGTTGATGTCTGTCACAAGGGGGAGCCCATTTTCCGTGAATCCAACCAAGAATTTGAGTTAATGTCATGAAGGAGTGAAAACCGAAACATCTCAGATGAGACCCATGTAATGCTGTCACTGCTTCACTAGGCTGCCCTCCTGCTTAGAGTATCTGACAGATGCTTTAAATCAGTAATCCATACATATGTCATTGGGTTTGGCAAAGCAACAACTTTAAATGATTTAAACTGAGCAGCCTTAACCTTGTCTGTTCTGTTCTAGGTCGATCATACTGTGTATGCTCTCCAAGAATGCTGAATCAGTGTCTTGAATCATTGGTGCAAAAAGTGCAAAGTGGAGTGGTAATAAATTTTGAGAAGGCTGGACCAGATCCCTCGCCAATTGATGGTACTTGACATCTTTTGTACTTTGATATCAGATGGCAGTGATGATGTCAATATAGTTCAGTGAAGTTAATGTAAGAGTTGCCAAAACTAGGGGAGAACTCTTGTAATTTAAAAGGCATTGATACAAAAAGGATCTACGATGTTTGTAATTCTGTTGTACTTTCTTTCAAAATACTGGCTGTAGCTATTAAGACACCATAGAAAACCTCTACATTTGGTACTGTCACTGAGGTAGTCTTAGATGCAGTTATTCTCAAGTGTGCTAAAATGGGTTCATGAGTTTTAAACAGTTTGCAACTAGCTAGAAATCTAAATAGCTCAATATGGAACTACTGCTTATACACTTATCCTTTTATGTTTCATGTGACAAACTGCATTAGGTATCAAAATAGCAAATATGGCTATTACCTTGCTCATTCTAAACAGCTTCGTTAGGTTCCTTTGTGGATGTTACTGGGAAGTTTTTGTGGGATTTTCTAATCCTGCTTTGCTGCAGTGAGAAGTTAGCCCCGCAGTCTTGGTTGTGTGTATCAAATACTGTCTTTAAGCATGGAGATACGAAGGTTATCTGGAATAACCATAGGAGGAAAAAGACATTCTGATCATTACAAAGAGCTCCAGATAATTCTCTCAATTCTGGTACTGTAAACATTCAATGCTCATTTAGTTTCTCATCATTTCTATTTTTTTGCAGAAATGCTTATTGACAACAATAATATTAACTGAAGGAATAGCTTCCTTGGTGTCATAGTTCTTGGAGCTCTTCACAGAAGTTACTGAATACTGTTGAGTTTTAATGCTGTTTTGATTTATAAAGCGTTTTTCTTTTGTAGATGGACAGGTGGATATATCTAGGCCCTTTGGACCCCAGCCTTGGCACAGCTGTCACAAACTCATTTATGTCAGACCAAACCCTAAAACTGGGGTTCCTATAGGTCATTGGCCTGTTCCTGAATCCTTTTGGCCAGATCAAAATTCTCCAACACTGGTAAGTACTGAAGTTAGATAAAGCTAAAGGGAGAATATTCCAGAATTTCCTATTTAATTATTTTTGTCTTGAGAGATGTGAGTTGTTGGAGCCACCATAAAGCTTTATGAACTAAGAAGGAATGTCAATTAAAATCCAAGTTGCAGTTATCTCAGTTACTCATTAACAAATAATATGGTATTCACTTTGAAACATTAAGAAGCTGCCTGTAACAGATATGTCAATCTAGTCCATGCACGTAGTGTTTGTTTGAACTCTTAAAATACCAAGTCAGAAATAAGATGACAGTCTGATAGTGGACTACTAAATTTTATTACCTAACAGATAGTATTAATAGAAGATAGTATGATCTTAACGGTTTTGAATCCTTGTGATAGTTCTCTGTGCTGTAGTGGGTGAATGAAATTTCATCTACTGTTAGGTATAATGGTTGGACTAGATGATCTTGTAGGTCCTTTCCAACCTAGTGTTTCTATGATTCTATAACTATACTTTTAATTTATCTTATGTAGAGAAACTTGCCATTTTTAAAGTGTTAACTACAGATATTTTTTTCATAAAATAATGTGTGCCAATGCCTTTTTTGGTATGAAAACTAACCTTTAGTATAAAATATTTTTGTATTTCTACTTATCTTTGAAAATCATTAAAATGGAACTCATACAGTTGTATAGTTATTCTCTGCCTTTCATGATTGTTTTAGTTGATTTTTTTGATCTGAAAGTAGTTTGACTAGCAAGCTCATTTAGCTTCTCATGAAGTTTATATCCTTTGTTTGAAAAACTTAGTCTGAAATACAGGTTATTGCAGAGTGATACAAGTATGAATTTTCAATCAAATTTGTAGACTTGGTATTGCTGGCATCTGTCACATTCTGTGAAAGATACAGTTACCCTTCTGAACAACATAGCAAGTTAACATAAAAATACATTTTCTTATAGTCATTTGAAATGCAAAATGTCACTGCGCTGGATATTGAAAAACTGCTCTGTAGGAAAGCTGCCCTGTGTACTCCTTGTAATCGCTATCAACGGTCTGTCTGCTTCCATTCACTGTGGAAATTTTTTTACAATTTGCTACTGCAGATCTTGATTGAGTTTACTAAAAAACCTTGTCAAGTGAAGAACTGTTCTAAATCCACCGAAAACTTGAAGATAACTTAGCTAAATTGCGAGATGAGAAAAAATACTTGCCTCACTTGTAGCATGTATAGCTCTCGTAACTGCACAAAACACTGGATTACTGCACATGCAGCTAAATTCCTGTAGACATCGATTGGAATTCCCCACTGAACTTTCCTTATGCAATGTGAGGGAGCTGCATTTGCTTATAGTGTTTCAAGACTTGTATTTCCTGACTTTCATGATGATAGTGTTTGAACTTAGCATCCTGTCTGCTTCAGAATCTGTATTTACATATTTTTTTGCTACCTGATCCATAGTGGAGTTGTCTAAAACAGCCCTACCTCAACAACTGTTTGATGTAATGTAGACAGTACCTATCAAGGCTTTCTTAAATGTATGTGAAAGTCTGCTAATAATTCTGTTGGTACATCAACATGTAGATGGCTGCTTCCGCTGCTCTGAGGTAAAATAAAAATAAAATAGTTCTGCTGTCCAGTCAAAACTTATTGGACTTCTTAAGTCTTAGCATTCAACTTCTTTTGCAGCCTTTTTATTCCTAGTATAACTGCTTCATGGCTTGGTCAGAAACTCCACCACAACTATTTATTGGAGGCATCTTCTTTCAAGAGAAGTGCAGTTTCTTCCGTTGATTGGGCCTCCTGTTTTGTGTGCACTTGGACAGTACACCTTCCTCAGAGTGGAGACACTCAAGGCAAGACCAGCTCTGTGGACAGATAACATTTGAGTGGCTCATCCTAAAAGGAAGAGGCTAAAGTTTATAGACTAGAAAAATTACTTTCAAGGTGAGGTGGTAGGAAGGTCCAAGAAACCCTGTATTTTCGTAGCTCATCTTATGTATTTATTAGTTGCCTTCTTGTAAAGAGACTAAACGGAAGGAAGCTTCCCAGTTGAGCTCTTTCCCAGATTCTAGTAGCCTTGGAGGAGGTTAAGGGTAAGTATAGAAGCCTAAGTTCCTCTCCTGTAAACCCTTCAAAGGAAGGCACATGGTTCCAATTTTTGTCATATAAAAACAAAAGATTTGGCTCCTTGTTCAGCAAAAGAAATTTCAAATGTTATCAGCTTATACTTGAAACTTGAGATGCAAAGACCTTTTCCTTGCGATTAATAGAAAGGTTAAAATTAAAATGCCTGAACTTGAAATAGTTTTCACAATTCTAGTTAAAATGTGAGTTGTTGTAAACTTATTTTCATATATTAATCATTATAATTCAGTTTGAAATGTTTAAATCTAAAATTTGCCCGGAAGGAAACGTTCTGTTAAACAGAGGGAGTCAGCAAATATGGAAGCACAAAGCTTGCTGTGACAGAGAATAAAAGTGAGCGTGCCCTGGAGTAGCATTGAAGGGTTTTTTTTGTCCAAACAGGAATTTATTTCCATTTGTAAAGTTTTGTGTGTATGCAAGAAGATTTACTGTTGTAGAACTAATAGGTAAAAGAAGTAATATTTAGAAAACTAATTATCATCAGGTTTTAGGACAGTGCTGATGTCATAAATTATGTGCTTAGGGCTCATTAAATCCTGCATTGAATAGGTTCCTTGAATGTCTGCTTTAGAAGAATCTGTATTATTTTAGTTGCCATAGTACAAATAAATTTTAGTCACTGTGTGCAGACTTATTAACAGTGGAATGCTTATGTTTAGCCACCCCGCACTTCTCATCCTGTGGTGAAATTCTCCTGCACTGACTGTGAGCCAATGGTCATTGACAAACTGCCTTTTGACAAATACGAGTTAGAGCCTTCACCACTGACCCAGTTTATCCTGGAAAGAAAATCCCCTCAGACCTGCTGGCAGGCAAGTGAAATATACACTTAATTGAAGTCACTTATAGAAAGCACTTTTTCATATAATTTATTCCAGAATCAAAATAGGATGTAAAATTTAAACATTTTATATATCTTGTGGATTTACATGTAATGTGTTTTATTGCAGGTGTATGTGAGCAATAGTGCAAAATACAGTGAACTTGGTCATCCTTTTGGTTACTTGAAAGCTAGTACAGCACTGAATTGTGTAAATTTATTTGTGATGCCTTACAATTATCCAGTCCTCCTTCCTCTGCTAGGTAAATATCGGTTCATAAAATCTTTAAGTAGTAGGCAACTGAAAAATTGATCTGATCTAAAGAGATTTATCCAATTAATGACAGTATTAGTCTCACCTATAGAAAGGTAGAATGTTAAGCAATTATATTGATGACTTGTTTCACTTGTAAACAATTGTGTGACATTCATGACTTGCACCTGAAGTGCAAGAATAGTTGATGTAATCATTATTCTTTCAGATGTGGTGTAGTCTCATGTCTTTTATTCTTTCAGTAGCCATTATTCCCAACTTGTTGTCTTGTTTATCAAATTGAATTGATAATTTATCAGGTTCCATCTTTTGGCTGCAACTTTAATCTTTTGTGTATGTTTAGTGGCATAAATGTTAAAATACATTAATTTAAGCATTAATGAATTAGCATTTCCTTGAGCGTTTCTGCTATTAGAAAAAGACATGTATAGACATCTTTCATTTTGTCTCTATTTTTTTATAACCTTCAGATGACTTGTTTAAAGTACACAAAGCAAAGCCAACATTAAAATGGCTGCAGTCGTTTGAAAGCTATCTGAAGACAATGCCTCCTTATTATCTTGGGGTAAGATAACTTAGTGTTCAAGTTTCTATTTTATTATGCAACCATAGTTATCTTTCCAGTATGGGTGCTTTTTTTTGTATACAGCTTTATGTATAGTGATGCTGTTTTCACAGTAGTCCTGTGAGAAGGCTTAAGACCTGAATGTAGCAAAACAAAATTCAACAACTGTAACTTATATATGAAAGTGGTCTCTTTTCATTACTGGTTTGGTGTGAGTGGAACAATGCTCGTAAACAAGATAAGAACCCTGCCCTGAAAATCTTTCTCTTTTCTTTAAAGACTTCAGGTTCTATTTAAAATGGACACAGTTACTTTATGTATGTAACACTTGTAAAATTAAACATGACTATACAATATATTCCATGTTTCAGCCTTTGAAGAAAGCTGTGAGAATGATGGGAGCACCAAACCTTATAGCTGACAATGTGGAATATGGACTTAGTTACAGTGTCATTTCATATCTCAAAAAGTTGAGTCAGCAGGTAATGTTGAAGCAAAAGAGCAGTCAAAGCTTGTTTTATCAGGATAAGTTTAAAATACTCAAGTTCAATGACTTTGAAGGAAAAAGAGCAGGAAGATTGCGTTAATGCCTTCCCATAAGCAGTTAGTAATAAAGCATTTTGGTTTTGTGAATTGAAGGAAAGCATTTAAACTTCAATAGTGTGAACTATAAGGATAGATATGGAAGTGCATATTAACATCTTGTGTATTTAAGGAACATTTTTACCTGTATAGTCAATAACATACTTTTGTCCAAAAGAAAACATGTTGTCTTACCTTTGATCGTAAAGCTGTTCTAGCATTTTTTTCAGAAAATAGGAATTTGTACTTAGATGCATCCGAATCAGAAAGTGGCTTTTGAAATGGAAGTGTTCAGTAAATATAAAGTAAACTGACATAACTCAGAATCTCTAATAAGGATACAGACAGAAGTTGCGAGTAACCTTTTGGAAAATTATGAAATTGTTGGCTGTTTAGAATACTGCCTGTATCTTTGACTAGTGCCTTGCATCAGCTAAAGCATTTCTGCTCTGCTACTTCCACTTTTATTTTGTTGAACTGTGCATGTTAAGCTTTCTTGATCAAGATAATAAAAGAACAATAGGCTTGAAACTTCAAGAAATAGTAGTGCAAGTACTTCTAACTTAGCTAACAAGTTCTTATGGAACAGCTTTTCCTTAAGACATTGATACAAGCCATTATTTGAAGGAGGGAGCAAACTTGAAGTCTACAGTATATCCTAGCAAATCATGGTCATATTGCTCAGTATTTTGCTAAATGAATTAATCTCTCAACATAGCCTTTTTAGACTCCTAAGAGAGAGTGGCATACACTGTCTATTGTACTCAAAGCTTTTCTAACTTCTGAAAGATTCTGCCAGTAGAGGCACAGTATTCTTAAGTACAAATTCAAATTTTGAATAGTCTCTAAATTTATGTAAATCTGCAAAACAAACATTGGCAAGTGTATTACCAAATTACTTCTAGCTCTTTGTTCAACTGCATTCTGCCCAAAAGCTGGTATTTATGAACATGTTTAATTTTGGTACAAATCTAACAATATTGGGGGTGAGGTCTGTCTAGTCAAATGGGATTGAGTGTTTTCATGTATTTCATATTTCATGTTATGACTACCTATATTGAGCTTTTAGAAAGCTTATATTGTATGACTGATCACAACTATAGTTGTGGGAGAATCAATCCTGAAAGTTAGCATTTAGCTCTTCTATCAGAAAAATGTCTGAGTACAGATAGATTTGCAGAGAATTACTAGTCAAATTCTGACTTTTTATGAAAATAAAAGCATTGCATGCATATTGGTGCTTAGTAATGTGCAGCAGAGGAGAAATATGCAGAAGAACAAACTGTTCACTATATTTGAAATTGTAGTAAACATTAAGTGGTTATGTATTAAGCACTCCTTAAGCACTCATCCTGGTTATGGTCGTCATAGTGTATTAGCACATTGTTGAATCTTCTAGGTAGGAATTTAAAATGAATAAGTCTGACTAATCCTTTTAAGAGTATATTGTCAATTTTATTTATTTATTTATTTTAAATTAAGGCCAAAATAGAGTCCGATAGAGTCATTGGCTCTGTAGGCAAAAAGGTAGCGCAAGAGACTGGAATTAAGGTCAGAAGCAGATCACACAACCTGTCTATGGCACATAGGAACGATTTTCAACATCTGCTACAGGGGATTACTGGGGAAATTCCTCATAGACCTCTAGACCTCAATATGAAGGAGTATGCTGGGTTCCAAATAGCTTTGCTGAATAAGGTAAGCACCACTGTGTGTAATGTTGTTATTTTCAATATAATACCATTGAAATGCTAGATATTGTTTCATACATTGTATTAATTGAATCTTTAATTACTGAAACCATAGGATTTGAAACCTCAGACTTTTAGAAATGCTTATGACATACCTAGAAGAAATCTCTTGGATCAGTTAACACGAATGAGATCTAATTTACTGAAGAGTACTCGGAAGTTCCTCAAAGGACAAGACGAAGGTTAGTTACAGGATTTTTTGCCTTTACATGATGTGGTTTGTACTAAAAGATGAACACTCAGAAGTAGATATTTGTTCTTAAAAACTTAGTGGATATCTGTTGTTAAACTTGATGTTGTTTTCCTTAACTTGTTGGAAGTAGAACCGTTGGGGATGTAGAAGATACAGATTCACTTCTCTGTCCTTTAGCGTGAGAAGACTTGGCCTTTTACTTAAAGATTCTTTGACTGTTTTCTTTTCCCCAACTTTCATGATATATCCAAGAAAACTTGCAGGGATTTCTGAACATTAAGGTCTTTCTTAATATAATAAGTGTATCGTGAACAGTGAAAAGGTGAGCTTGCTCGCTAGATGCTGTCAGTGTGATTCCTTTGCCCTTTAGGCCAATGGTAGTCGTCATTTATTCCTTTTTGACCGTGTCTTCTGGCACTACATTAGGGCATCTAACAAATAGATTATCAAAAAAATGAAAATGGGAAGGGTAATGCAAGTGAAAGTGTATGTTGCATTATCACTTGGTCACAGACGTTGGTCTGGCTTATTTAGTGGCAGAACGAGTATCACTGAAAATGCAAAGAAGTTGCTGCTTGGTGGGGGAGGGTTAAACCACATCCAAACCTTTGGTTTTTTTCCCTGCTATTTCTGGTAGCACATATTCTGCTTGATAAAAGGTTTGGCAACTTTAAATTTATAAACTTTCAGGTCCTGTGGATTTCCAGACTTCATTGATTCCAGTGGTCAACAGTCACTGTTGCGTCAAGAACATGCTAGTCTCAACAATTACATTTGGTGTACCCAAAACTGGGTAGATGTATATCAAAGCTATATGCAGCATGACATTACTACTTTGCATTAATGTAGATTTTGTTTGTAGTAATGTTTTAGATATAATTATTGCAAGTCTTGTTTGTTTCTTTTTCCACCCATCTACCCTGTTGAAAAGCTATGGGACACACTGGAAAACTAAAATCCATGCATGACAGCTATTGCTATTTCCATGTCATGATGGAATACAAGACAGATTCATTTAAGCAAGCTTTCTGCACTCAAAACATGATGTTATAAATACCAGTTAGGTGAGAATAATGGTGAGTTTTGCACATCTACTTTATTAATGCATTTGGTGGAAGACTGAAAATTGGAGATGTTAAGTGGATACAGACTAAGATTATAGGGTGAACAGTATGATATATTAATAAACCATTCTTTTACAACAGATCAAGTTCATAGTGTACCTATAGCACAAATGGGAAACTACCAGGAGTATCTAAAACAAATACCTTCTCCACTCCGAGAGCTTGATCCTGATCAGCCACGAAGGCTCCATACGTTTGGCAATCCATTCAAATTGGACAAAAAGGTGACTTTTCTATAAAGCTTTCTTAAAAATGCGCTGTTGTCTGCTGCTGCTTAGACCGTTCAAAGAGCAATGTATAGGGTAAATGTATAAGATAAACGTTTCCAAATATTTGGAAAGGCACCACCTACAAGAAAGTTCCTCCTGTTTTTCCATCAACATTATCATATGGAGGGCAGTCTTCATTAGGAACCAGTATTATGCCTTCAAAGTGTTGTATAAACGAAATATTTGTCACTGCTAATACCTAATCATGTTTCCTTTGACAGCCTTCTCCCACAGAAAGCTTCCCTTCTCTTTGAGAGCGTGGACTCTCCCTCTCATCCAAATTTGATTTGGACTTGAGCAAATCATCAATATAATTTAAAGCTTTTCTTTTAAATGTTTGAATCATTTTGCAAGTAGAGAAGGAAGTTTGATAGTTCACACAGTTGTCTTCTTCCTCTTATTATTTTGCTTGCTAATGGCATATTGTACATTATTGCTGTCACATCATCATCGCACCAAGTATTCACAATATTTTATATTATGTATTTCTGGATTGAAGTTTTAGTATTCTTCCCGTTAAATTAAAAACAGGGGATGATGATAGATGAAGCAGATGAGTTTGTATCAGGACCTCAAAATAAACATAAAAGACCTGGAGAACCAAATATGCAAGGGATTCCAAAAAGGCGTCGGTGTATGTCACCCCTGCTCAGAGGTCGACCACAGACTCCTCCAGTTGTGAATAACCACATTGGAGGAAAAGGACCACCAACACCAACCACACAAGCACAGCCCGACCTTGTTAAACCTATTCCTATTCACAAAAGTAAGTGAATTTTTGTATTTAAAGAGTTTGGTTTTTATTTATACAAAAGGCTTGTTTATGTAAAAATATAATTGGGTGATTTCCCAAATAGGGCAATTTTTGTAAATGAAGTATTTAAGTGTGCATTGGGGGATAATTATAGAGAGTTAATGTAGCCCTTCAGACAGAAGTGTCTCTCATACGAACTTCCGCTATAAACAGTGTATTTCCTGTATTAAATGAGGAGACCGTAAACAGACGGGTATTCTTCTTTTTCCTGGAAATTTAGGTGCTCCAGAAGCTTAGATGCTATCACAACATGAGGTTACTTTGAATTTCAGTGTAGCACAGTGAATTTATTTTTCAGCAAGTTTGCTGGTACTGTGTAAGTCTTGCTTGCTGTTCAACAGCAGTAAATGGCTACAGTAAGTTTGTCAGTTCACTTAAACAGGGAAAGAGAAGTTTGTCATAAGTATATTTTACAGGCTCCTTCTCTTCTGTTGATAATAGATGTAGCAGTTTCCTTTTTTATGTAAAAAATACAGCTGTGACTTTATTAAGCCATTAATTGCCAGGAGATAAACTAATGTGCTCAGTGTTGCAACCCACAGACATTTTCTTGTGCCTGGCATATATGACAGATACACAAGCTGGAGCATAGTTTTGGAAGAACTGATGTTCTCTGTAGGCTCAATGACCTCTATCAGATCATAAAGAATGCAGAACTTGCAAGTGTAATTTGTGTTTTATTGTATTTTTTTTGCTTGTTTTTAGCATCAGAAGCTAGTAGTGAGATTGCAATGGATGATGTGGTGGAGAATCATGTTACAGAGCCACTTTCATCAGATGTTTTCCCAAATGCTGTGGATTCAGAGTTTTCAATGTCCTCTTCTCCGTTCAATTCCTTGGATCGACCAGCAGTTCATACAGAGAGTGTAGGCCATGAACATTTAGGGAATAACTTGAATGTTGATGGATTTTTGGAGAATCATGATGAATCGAGTAGTAAAGAACGAAATACTGAAGAGAATTTGCCAATGTCTTCACCCAGTAAAGGGAAAAAAACAGTGCCCTGTAGAAGTTCCAGAGAAATCAACATAGAGCTAAGAGCACAAATTATGAAGGAGATCCGAAAACCTGGAAGGAGTAAGTATACCAAATCTCTTCATCAAATGATTGGTATGAGAGCTAGACAAAGGATTAATACTAGGTTGCTGTTTTAGAAAAATTCTAAACCATGAGGCTGAAACAAAATAGATGGAAAGATAGTAAGATTTGTTTTAAAAAATCTTTTAAAAACTTTCTGGATGAATGATTTAAATGTTGCTGTATCTATCAGTGTTCACGAAAGCCATGGTTTTTGTTACTGCTATTAGAATCAGCATGTTAGGTGTTCCAGTAATATCCTAAACTCCACTATTGTATTATGGTTTTTACTGTTAATGTCGATAAAAACACTACGTAATATACAAACAGAGCATGGTTGTTAGGTGATGCATCTTAAAAGCTCACAGAAGCTGCACTAAATCTGTTGCATTTTGTTCACGTGGGGCGAAATGTAGATATCTGCAGATATCTGTTGAAACATCTCTTAAACTATTTTTCTCTTATCTTTTGAAGAGTATGAAAGAATCTTCTTTTTACTGAAGCACGTACAAGGAAGCTTACAAACCAGATTGATATTTTTGCAAAATGTTATTAAAGAAGCTTCAAGGTAGGTCACTGAATTGTATTAATCTTACAAAACTACATCATCTACTGCTATTCATAACTGCTTGACATCCGTGTAATTCTTTGCCTGAAAGTTCCTGCACAGTGCCTTGCACTGCAAGTAAATAATTTCCTGGAAGGAAAACAGACATAGATAAGCTTCCTGATGTGTTTTTTGCCTGAGCTCGCTTTCTGCCTCATACTGAGCCTTTAATGTTAGTAACTGTAACTGCTAAATCATCACAAATGTAGGTGACCAATGGTATAGAAAGAAAAGGTAATTAGAAAAAAAACCAAATTCTGGAGCTCAAATATGAGTACACTGCTAATTTGAAAACCTGAAGGCACTGCACTTTACTATGAATTAAGCTTTCAGAATAAATTCATTATTCTGCATCAACTCAAAATCCTGTCCTAAAAATAGTATTGAGATTCAAGTGTGCTCCTTAAAGATGTCTCTGCTTTTCAGATTTATTTCCTTCAGAAATATAGTAGTTCTATTTCCGCAGTGTCAGGAGGTGGTTTGTCACAGGGATAGAGTTTAGGATAAAACCCATGTTGTTAAACCAAATATACACTTGTCCTTACAGCATCCTTAGATTGTACTTCCCTGCCCTTCTACATGACCATTCAGAAGAAGGAAAAGCAAGAAATTATGATTGGAACCAAGAGTGTTAGATTTAAGAGGGTTTAATAATTCCAAATTGTTTTGACTGTGCAGCTTTGACGCTTACTTCAGTGAACAATTTTTTCTTCTGTGTTTTTGTAGAAATGAGCTTTTTTTTTTCCTGTGGCATTATTGATCAAATATTATGATTAAATAGAAATCATTGATTCTTGTGTAAAACCATGCTGAGGGTTAAATGTACCCTAAATATTGGACATTCATACAGCTCCTCTAGCCAGCACAGTGGATCATATAGATTTAGATCATGTTTTCCCTATAGCAACAATTCCTTTATCATGCTTTTGCTTGATCTCTTTAATGTTTTATTGTCTGTTGAAGTTATTCCGTAGCCTGCAGGTTGTACATGCTTCCTTGCAATCTCAGCACACCAATACAATACAGTAGCTCCTGTAGTCTGTGGCAGCCCTTACTGAGTTTGGAATGTTTGTGCCTCTTGACTCTGGGTCTTCTGTAATTCTTGTTTCTGTTCTACAGCCTCTATTCCAGTTTCTTGAGTTGACTCTTTCCCTGCAAAACTTGGCAGCAGTTGAGTCTTGCTGTCAGATGCGTCAGATCTAAATCCTGTTTCTTGCCATAGCCAACGGGTTTTTTTTGCGTCTACTGATGGGAAAAAGTTGGCAACTGAATTTCTTTTTTTTTTTTTTATTCATTTCGTATTGGTTTGAGTGTAGGAGCAGCTTAATCTTTCCCTCCTCCTCTCTTTTATGATTAATATGATGCAGTCATTTTATCCAACTGGATAACATCACAGTCTCTATGCAGTTCTGTCTCCTTCTGCTTCTACCCTTATCCAGACAAGCTATCTCATTTAACCAAAGTTCCCTGCTCCCTGCAAGAAGCATCTATAAGTGCTCTGTAGTTAAGATAGTCTTGTTTTGTTAATTAGTAGCTGACTTCTCCAATGAAACAAATGTGGTTCAAATTCAGAGTGCTTGGTCTTTCCCTGCTCCAAGGAGCTCTGTCTCTCAACACAGGCTTATGAAAGCTCTTGAGCAGTACAGCAAGAAAGCATGTGTTTAAAAACAGTTTCCATTCAGTTCTGGAGGTTAATCCACAGGAATGTTGTGAAAGGAAATGATTTCTAAAACAGCTTCCTTTGGAAGTGGTTTGCTATATGGTTCTTCTACTTGGTGAAAGACTCTTAGGGATGCATCTTGCAAAAGACGCTGCAGAGATCTGAAGCAAACAAGCTGTCACTTCTTGAAAGGCAGAAACCAAGATGAGGTACATAATGGATTATAATGGATTTTTTTTTCCCAGTTGATTGTGAAATGTTGAGGAGATAGCACATCTCAATGTCAAATTTCAATTCTAATAGACTTTTTTCTATGCTTGGTGGTAAACATTTGGCTGAGCCTGAGTGGGTGGTATTAGTGGTTATAAGGAGTTGTCGGTGAACACAAGGAATGTGAATTCCCAATAGATGGCTCTACAACTTCGCACAAGGAAAAAGTGATTTAGGAGAGGAATAGGAGGAATTAGACCATGAAAGTGAGAGGTCTTCAATATTTCTGGAGCTGGAGTAGCAACCCATTTATGGCCCCAGTGTTTTTTAATCTCTGCTAAGCAGAACCGTAGAGTCATAAAATAGTCTAAGTTGGAAGTGACCTTGAAAGATAATCAGTTCCGACCTTTTGTTGGAAAAGGGAGCCTACATGAGATTATCTAGCACCCTGTCCAGTAGGCTAGAGCAAAAACTGACAAGAAAACATGGATCAGAATTCTCCAAATTGACATTTCAGTATTCTTTTGTTTTCTGAACTGAGAACTTTAAGCTATTAAGATACATAGCACAGCATAGTGTGTTCTAGACAAAATGTTAAGCAATATCCACTCGTAATAAAAGTGCTGGAAAGAAATAATAGAATTTTGGAAAAATAACGAACACTAGTGCTCAATAGCTACAGCTACTCTGTACTGCTAGGAGTACTGATTTTCATAGCAGAGTGGACAGTTAAGTTAGAGTTAATGCTTAATTTTGTTAATTACGCTATCAGTTGCTATGGTGAAATGTTTCTATTCTTCTGAGAAAATTGCTTGCTATAGTGTTCAGCATTTGGAAAAGAAGCTTGTGACATGTACTGTGGGGCTGGACATGGTGCACTGCACTGTTGGCACAGGGATTCAGATTTGATGTGGTAAGGTAGCAATGTATCTTTCCCATCTTCCACCAGGCTTAGTTTTTAGGAAATGTCTTCTGTTAGCTTGTACAGCTGCTTCCAATGGACTCGAGCTGTCCATACTGGAGAATTCTGTCACTTACACAGAACATAAACATGTTTGATTTTCACTGGGATATATTATAGTAAAGCCCTTCACTATTAGCTTGAAATGTTTGGCTTTTATTAGAGCAAATGAGGAGGAGTTGCATATTTCCCAGGTAGACACTTTGCAACAA
This sequence comes from Penelope pileata, assembly GCA_013396635.1. Lineage (NCBI taxonomy): Eukaryota > Metazoa > Chordata > Aves > Galliformes > Cracidae > Penelope > Penelope pileata. The sequence goes on from WBMW01004208.1 coordinate 1,068,981, forward strand.
GCAGCAATCCGTTAGGAAAGTAATGATGAATGGAGATGCAGCAGTACTTGGAGGGTGGGTTTGTTTGGGGTTACTGAGAACTGTGGTGAGAAGGATAGGTAAGTGCCCACAGCATGGATATTCAATAGATAGCGACTGCGAATGGGAGCTTGTTTCTTCATGGTCCATCCGGAATTGTGGGGAAGTCTGCACTTGGGGAATTAGGGCAGATGCATGTTTGTGAGCCATGAGCATGGACTGGGAGGCCTGGCTTGGGAACAGATGCTTTCGCCAGGAGTTAATAAGGTCATAGTATTGACCTCAGAGTATAGTTCAGAACAGTGCTGTTGAGAAAACGTGTGATCTTTTCATTGCTGCTTTGAGCATGTGTTAGCTGCCAAAAGCATCAGTCAGAAGTTGCTGCTTGAATGCAGAAATGTTGCAAGGGTTAGGTGGAAATGGTAAGTAGCAGCATGCTGCAGGACAGCAGTTTAAGCAAAGGAGACAGTGTTCTGATGTTCAAATTTCTGTAGTCCATAGAGAATAGAAGTGCAGAGACTCCAAGTATGGTTTACATCTGTATTCAGTTTCTCTCAAACTTTTCATTCATACTTTATCATCTTGAAATCTGCTCTGCACTGTATAATGGCTATTTCTCCACCAGTACCAAATTCGCTGAACTTTTGTGAATGTGCCATGAAGGTATGCCAATAATCCCTACAAGTTGCTGCTAGCTGTAGGATTGTAGTTCTTTCATACATTTTATTTCTGTAGTTCAGAACTTCTGGAAATAGCAAACACTTAATTTTTCTTGGTCTTCTGAAGGCTGAGTGATGTTCAGCGGCATACTAGAACAGAGTGCTAGTAATCCTAGTTTTGTATTCTCTCAGTAAATGCAAAAGCGAGTTAGCAGTTTAGCAGAACTTCAGGAGATAGCAGTATATGTAATGTCATCACGCACTGTACCTAAAATAATAACTGGAACTTCCAGGGTCCAGTAAAAGCTCTGTGAACAACACTTCTATCTGTTATGTGCATTCATGATGCTTTGTTTTAAATACAGGTTTAAAAAGCGAATGCTGATAGAACAGCTCGAGAGTTTTCTGGAAGAAATCCATCGCAGATCCAATCAGGTCAACCATATCAACAGCAGCTAAGAAACTGCACACCAGAGCCACAGCAGGGCACTGCTGTTCTTACTTGCATTCATTTTCGACATGCACTCTTATCTCAAGTTCTGTATCTGAAAGAATGAGAAGCTGCTCTATAAAAAGATGAGAAAAGTATCCATCTTTTTTCCTTGTTTCTGTTATTTTTGTAATGTGAAAAATATCACTAAAACATTTTTATTTAACTAAATGAACTCCTTACTTGTCCATGGACTTAAGTGTCACTTTCCCTCAGGTTCTATTTTCTTATTCCAACCTTCAAAACTATCACCTCTTAAGGTTGAACTTTGCCAAAAAGTTGATTTGTAATTTTCAGAAAAAAAAAAAGCACATACATAAAACAAGGTAATGTTTTGTATATACAGTTATTTTGGATATATTATTGTAAGTTGTATAAATGTATTTTGAAAAATATTTAAGAAAAGCACTTTTGTTATTCCATCAATAAAAGCTCTATTTTAATCTTTGTGTAGGATTGAGTACAGTTCTTACTGGAATGGTTCATCTTGCCTGCCTTTTACAGAACTTCCATATTTCAGTGTCAGTGCCATACTGAATGATGAGCAGTTTTGTATCACCGGATATTCTGTTCTCAAAAAGCAAGGGAAAAGAAGCAAAAGCAGAATGGTGAGTGTGGCAGGATGATCTTACAGCCCTACATACTTCGTGCTTCACTGGAGAATAGAATACTTGTGTACTGCGTGCGTATCCAAAGCAATGATGGAAGCACTTTATGAAGACACAGCGTAGTAAAGCAGAGGTCAGCAGCCTTCGAGGACTTCTGCACAGAGCTTCCTGTCTGTGGTTTTTATATGTTTACAAATGTGGGAACAGTCCAGCCATGTTGGACATATGTCAGTGAATGCTTTATTGACCCTGTCTTTCATCTTCGCTATAGATGCTCCCAGCTTCTGGAAAGCTTTGATTTAATGGGGACAGCTCCTCTCTGCTTTTCTTAGGGTCAGTGGTTTGTGATCTTCACTCAAATTCACTCAAAATCTTTATAGATGTGGATTTCTGATGCTTTCTGCCATCACATGATGACTCATTAAAACAGTATATTCCAACTTTCAACAGGATGCTGAATATCTGCTTCCTACCTGCTCTTCTACCAGTTTTGGAAGAGCCTCTCAACTTAATTTCCCTTTCACAGCTACTTTTCTTTTTTTCACTTTACAATCTCAGCTAGATTATACCTAAGTTTGGGCCCAGACAAATCTGATTTTGTTCTTGAGCCTTTCCCTTCAGGAAAAGGAAATGCTTAAACTGTAACAAAGCTTTCCTGTGGGAAACTTCCTTCCACATCAACTACATTCCGAATGAGTCAAGCTGACAAGCCAGTCACCTGCTGGCATGATGATGTTAAACAGAAACTGTGGCCCAGATCCTTAAACATTTAGGTGGCAAAATCTATTCAGTTTCTGCTCAAATGTGTATGTTTCATCTCTGCTGTAGTTGTGTAGTTGCTGTAGTTGTGGTGCTAATGATTCCTAGATGGCTCAAAGTTCCCTATAGTGCGTACAAAGTAATAAGGTAGCAGAGGGCTTAACGTTTTTGCAAGAAACAAGAATAATATTTTAAACACTTTTAATAAATGCGTACGTAGTGTAGCCTTTAATTTCATTGAAAGAAAGTTCACCATAGGAGCAGAAGACAGTGTGTTTCAGTCACATTTATTGTGAAGGATTTGTAACTCTTCCTATAAAAAGTACTGAACCTGTTAAAGAAAACAATATTGAAATTAGTGTTTGGGACCAAGTTTTTGGAGTGTTGCACAGTTTAAATATTTGAATTAAGCATGGAAGTAGCAGATTTGTAATTCTTATATGGAAAAATTGACTGCATAACTACATGCTTGCCTTAAAGTAATTTGAACATTTCTGTGTTAAAAAGGCATTTCCAAATGGTTGGTAACCCAAGCAGAAACTTGTCCAAACCAGAAACTTGCCCCCAAAACTTCCTAAATAATCACTTTTGAGCAGAGGAATACAACTTTCCCATTTTTTCCATGAAAGCTTCACTTACTGAGTCTGAACAAACAAGACAATGTTTTCAGTTTTTCCTCTTTGAGGTATTAAATTGCATAAATGTACTTCTAATTTTTGACTTGAACCATACACACACTTCAATCATATAGCAATCCTATTTTTGAATTGAAATTCCTGAGCAGCCTATCTAGTACCAGATCTAGCGATTGGTGGCCCTGCTTGGGCCATGGGGGGTGGAACATGATGATCCTTGGGGTCCTTCCCAACCCAGGCCATTCTATGATTCCTTTTTGTGTAATTTATTGTATTCTGTAAACTGAGCAAATTTATTCCTCAGAATCACCATTTGGTCTTCATCCTGAAGAGTCTACAGCTCAGATTTTGTGAACTAATTTTACTCTTTTTTTCCTAATTTCTGTACTTGCTAAGCAAAAATGTTCTTATTCACCAAACGGTAGTTACTGCCGATGTGTTTTTAAAGCAATGTTCTTTAGTCTTTAATAATTGCATTCTGGTAGAAAAAAAAGAAAAAAAAACAAACAATTTTTAAAGCAGACAGTTAATTACCCAGGTATTTACAGACAATTACCATAATTAATTGCTTGTAAGCAGATAAGGAAAATAATTTCTTTATGTCTTTTTGGGAGGCCCCTAACAGTGTTCTCCTTAACCCTGAAAATGGTTGTGTGTTCCCTGGAAATCTAAACAGGAGTGACCTCAGTTATCAGAGAAACTTGGTGATTTGAAAGGCTTTTAGGAAAGGACTTCAGGTGCAAGTGCACTGCATTGAAAAGAACTATGAGAGTTGTTGGAGCCAGCCTGAGCCTTCAGAGGAGAAAAACGTGCTAAAGATGCTTAATGTAATTCTTTGTTACTGTCAGCTAGCTTTGTGGTGTTTGGCAGAGTCTGTAACTAGCTGAAAAGAGCACAGGCTGAAGCTGAAGCCAAAAGAGCGCTGTGATGTTTCAGTTTTTTGGATATATTCTGTGTTTTTTAATTTATTTGGGGGCCTGAGGAAGAAAATGCCATTTTTTGCTAGCTGCTTGCAAGTAAATACACAAGTTAGGCTTTCTGCAGAGCTAAGGTCTGAGTTTCCCAGTTACATACAGTGAATATCGCTCCATGGCTTTTGATAACCTGAATGTTTCGTGAGTATGCGGAGTAGCGAAGAGTCCTCTCTGCTCAAAGATGTTGATATTTGCCATACAAGGGAAGAGAAACTTGCTTCTGCATATTCTGAACTGTGGCTGGGTAAAAGGTTGTTAGTTTGCAGAACGTTTGAGCTGTGTCCCTTCAAACTGCTGAGGTGGGAATTAAAACAGGGAACTTCAGGCCCTGGAATCCTGGTGCCTGCGACCAGAAGTCTGTTTGCTGTGTGCCACCCGTGTAGCTGTGAGTAAATTTCATTTACAGGGGAAGATTTAGTTTAACTCAGATACTGCTCTAGCCCGTTTGGGACTTGGATTGCCCTGTGGAGGTCTGTCTCCTGTACTGGGGCATCTAAGACTTTCAGTAAGTGCTTCTGGTGCCTATATTGTAGAAATGTTATTAGGTACATATATACTATGTTTGGAAGAAGCTAATTTGGCTTCCCTGACTTGACTGACCTTAAGGACTGTGTTCAGTTTTGGGCCCCTCACTACAAGAAAGACTTTGAGGCCCTGGAGCGTGTCCAGAGAAGGGCAACGAAACTGAGAGGGGTCTGGAGCACAACTCTTATGCTTATGAGTGGCTGAGGGAGCTGGGATTGTTCAGTCTGGAGAAGAGGAGGCTCAGGGGAGACCTTACTGCTCTCTACAACTGCCTGAAAGCAGGCTGCGGTGAGGTGGGGGTCAGCGTCTGCTCCTGGGAAACAGCAATAGGACAAGAGGGAATGGCCTCAAGTTGTGTCAGGGGAGGTTCAGGTTGGGTATTAGGAAAAGCTTCTCAAAAAGAGTGGTGATGCACTGGAACAGGCTACCCGGGGAGGTGGTGGAGTCACCATCCCTGGAGGTGTTCAAGATCCATCTAGATGTGGTACCTAAGGGACATGGTTTAGTGGGCAATATTGGTGATAGGTGGACAGTTGGACTAGATGATCTTAGAGGTCTTTTCCAACCTTAATGATTCTGTGACTATCCTGCTTTTTTATGTATTTATTTATTTTAAATAAATTAAACTATTCCTTGTGTATGCTTTAAAATCTAAACCCACTGTTCAAGTGCTGTTGAAATTTCCTGGGCTGAAGAATGGCACTTGACGTACAACAAACTTCTCATTGATTTCAGTGCTACTTGTGAGTGATTCTGCTACTGAGTTGGAAAGCATGCATACCTGTGTTGGCTTGTCTCAGGAAAAAAGCAAAAGGTCTGTCTGCTTTGAAAACAGGTGTTCGAGATCTTTTCAGCAATACCATTGCTGCAATGCAATGAAGAAAACATGAGTAAAATGAAGACGTGTAAAATGTGAGTAAAATTTTCATTCCATCCTCTGTGCTGTGCCCTCAGAACTCACAGTGCCAAACACTGCTGGCACTGTTGGGGGGTTGGAACAAGATGATCTCTAAGGTCCCTTCCAACCTGCACCATTCTATGATTCTGTGAAACACCAGACCTTGAGTTGCTAATCTTAGAATAAAACAATGATTTTATCCCAAAGAGAAATCAGTCTAAGTGGATGAACAAGTTGTGTTGTGAGACGACAAGCCGATAATACATGTGTACTTGATTGCTGAAGTGAGTCACTGCCTTTGGATTTCAAAGGTAACAATTTCTGTTGTTGTCGCAGCCCTAACCCTGCTGATGTCACACTGTGCTGTTACCCTTCAGCCAATTCCTAGCTCTGCTGTTCCAGTCAAAACATAACAAGGCACAACTGTAGTCTCCTCTTCTAAATGGGAACAACAGAGAAATATTTACGTCATCCAGGAATTTGTCAGAGCTCTGGACAAAGACTGAGTGTCCTCAGTCTCCAAGTGCTCTATGGCTGTCCTTCTGGAGAGCTCGGGGGTGCTTAGATAAGTGGTCCGAAAAAATTACGATGGCTTAGAAAGCAGTCATTGAAATAAGCCTTGTTTAAATAAAGTCTTCCTTGTAGCTGTGAAGCATCAAGACTATGCTGACAAAACCAAAAACAGGGATTATTTTAACGAGTTAGAACAACAGAATTCAATTGCAAATTTGAGTAAGACTCAATAAAATGAGTTTGAGTGGCACTATTTCGGTGCTCCTGAAAAAAACCTCCTTCAGCTTTCAAGCCACTGTGTGGCTAGATGCAGAGCTTTTGAAGTAAAATAACACAAGCATCATCAGACTTTTTTAAACCAGCTTCTTAGCTTGGTCTGACTGAAATTAATGGAAGTTCTGGTGTTGGTTTCAATGGAATGAAGGTCTGGTGTTGTCTGGTTGCTGTTAACCTCTGTCTTTGGTACGTAATGGAAGCCGCCTAGAAGCTTTTCTCTTGTACAGGAATTTCCAGAAAAAAAATTACTGAGAATATTAATGCCCCAGGTAAAGATGGAAATTGTCAGATGATTTAAGACTGTACAGCTCTGCAGCAAGCTTAACTCATGTATGACTAATGGTCACTGTGCATACGTGTGTCTATACGGCGAGTGGCTAATTCAGAGCTGCTGCTGTGGGAATGCTACAGCAAAGTGTGTGTGCCCAGGTGCCTTTTGGCATTGTGACCATGGAGCCCAACTGCAGCTGGCACAGCCCAGGGAAGCAGAAAAGTGATTGTTAACCACATTTTATCTTTGTGCTTGAGGACATGTTCAGCCTCTGAAGAGAAGCAAGTGGCAGTACGTCTATGGAACCAACGCAAGGGTCCTGGCCTGATGGGTTGCAGCACTTCTGGGGCATCTGAGGCTTCCAAAAGGGAAAAGAAGATGCAAGGGACTTGAATATAGCCCATGTGGCTTTCTCTTTCTTTTCTTTTTTTTTTTTTTTTTTTGAAGAAACTGGGGATTGCACAGCTCAATACCTTTAGTTTCCCTATGTTTATGTACGTTGTGAATGGAGGATTTCTGTGGAAATGTCATTCAGCTTACAAAAGTCACTTATTAACACTGTATTCCATAGCTGAGGTTTTACTCAGACTGTCACTGCTGAACCAGCCCCAGCTGCTCACGTGGAAACGTTCTGTTATGAGAGACTCCTGTGCACAAACATCCCTGCTCTAAGTGTGTCAGAAACAAGCCTGGAATATCTTCGAGAAGGCAGAACTTTGACATCATGAGCTTCCATGGCACCAAAGAGACCGTCTTCAGAAAACAAACCCTGCGACGGTTTAGGAGCTATGGATGAAAGGAACATAACTTTTTAAATTCTTTAATTTTTGTATCTGAACAAACAGATTTTCTGGGTGGTGCTGTGTGGAACCACTGTGTTGGACTCAGTGATCCTTGTGGGTCCCTCCCAGCTGGGGATATTCTGTGATTCTGTTTGGCCAACAGAAGAAGTGGTTTGTTTTGTTAAACTGGATTTTTCCTGCGCTGGCAAAGCTGAATTTCACTTGAGCTTTTGCGTGTTTGTCCAACATCAGACATGGAAAGGGCAGAGGTTTAAGGGTTCCTTTGAGCAATTACAGAAGTGAAATAGAAATGTTAAATACAGATGTTTGCATTTAGTCTAGACGTGCTTCTAAATGCCGGCACGCTGCTGTGAAGGAAAGGCTAGCGGCTGTTTCTGTAGCCATGAGCTCCAGGAGTGGAAAGTGAAGTTGGTATATATTGATTTACCTGTAGCTCCTGATGCTGTCGTACCATCTTCTGTTACTTCAATCTTTGCTTTGTGAATGGCTTCTGAAACATAAAGACCAGCTTGCTCTGCAAAGAAAACAAATGCAATGAGTGAATGTTAATAGCCTTCTCTCGAGTTTTATTGTGAACACCGCTTTTGTTTTATTAAATTATAATGCTTTTACTTTTATTTTCTGCAGAATCTAAGGATCACATAACTTAGATATTTTATCCAGATATTTAGACTGAACCTATACAGTGCTGAAGATGAGCTAGGCCAGAGGGTTCCCATCCCTTGGCGTTTAGCTGGAGCAGCACTGCCTGCATCATTATCTGATGCTGCTTGGTGAATCCTGCTGTGTACCTGGCCTATGCTGATTTCATCATCTTTATTTTTTTAAATGAAGAAAAGCTATGATTACTGATTATTATTTGTGAAGCCCTGAAGTATTCTTAAGATGGCACTTCTCATGTAATGCCATAATACTTTCTAGAAGGAATAATATTAGACAGCTTTTAAATTTCAAGGAATTTATTGCAATAACATGAAGTACACGTCATCCACCTTACTACATGTGAACTGGTGCTGAGTATATGTTATCTCATGATTAGCATTCCTTCTATCGCAGGTTTCCTTCCTTGGTTCCTTCACCACGTGATGTTCAGAAGGGCAGCACAGTATAAATCTCCATTACTTTTTCTCTCATGTTAGAAGATCCTCAATGCCAAATTTGTTTCTGATTTTTCATGCGTTTTTCATGATATGGATGAATACAGGCAGCCCAAACATCTAACCTGGCTTCATGTTAAGGACTCGTTAGCTCAGTACACGTCTGAAATAGGACTCTGAGGTTTTTGGATCAGCATTCTCCAAGTGAAGGCAGATTGGAAAATACATTAAAACTCGCGTGTGTGTCTTGAATCTCTGCCTGAACACGTCCTCAGGCTCAGGCTGCAGAAGAGCATCACTTTAACACAATGTAGGACCATCTTTAGAATGAGATAACACGAGACAAGCACCATCAGGTTACTTTAGTCTAGGGAGGAGAGCATCTCTCAGATCTCTATGCTGATGGAAGGAGACAGAGACCTTCAGAGCGTCAGTAGGAGCACACAAATTTCACTGCCTCTTTGACTAGAGAGACTTTTCAGGGAACCTTAAGTCACTGTTGTGAATCCCTCTCCTCCCTCGTTTACCTTCTTTTACCTGTTCTTTATTCTTTATGAAAATTTTCCCACCAGATGGACAACGTTGTGCTGAGTGCTGGATCCTGGTGGGAACCAAGGATTTGTCTGAGAGGTCTCCCTGGTTGTGGCTGGAGGTAGGGTTACTCGGTGAGAGCAGAAAAAAGGGAAGCCTCAAACCCACCCTGTCCTTATCAGATTCCTCCTTCCTACAAACCAACAACTCAAAATAGCATTATCAATAATGAAGTAGGCTCGTTGCATGGAAATGGTGTTTTGGAGTTCACAGAGAAAGAAGTGCGATCAATTCAGGAGGCCCAAGTCTACCAAATCACCCAGATATGATCTAAGAATCTGTAACTGTTGAGTCAATGATCACTTTGTATTCAGTCTTGCCTCTTACCTGAAATACCTTTAAAATTAGCAGCGATGGGATCAAATGTGTCTCTAATTCCCAAGGATGAAAAAACTGTCTTGAGGTCAAAAAGGCTTTGAATACTGAACCTGAAATGAAGGTGATAGTTTTTATTTAAATGCAGGGTTCATAGTTTCATAGAGCTTAAAGGTGGAACATGCAATTTATTTCAATCCTTTTCATTTCATCCATCCCTTTCTGTATGAGTCCAATGCCTTCCATTTGATTAAGGACGCTTTCCAGAAACGCAACTCCTCTTCACTTGAAGGCATTAACAGTAAGCATCCCTCACCTCCTCCTATCGCAATCAGACTGCCTCTCAGTCTTCTTGACCCATGAACTCTGAATATTCCTGAACGTGCTCTCTTTAAGATTCTCTTTGGCTGTAGCAGAATTGTTGAATTGAATTGTTTCTAAAACTTAGCTGAGAGGAAAAGAGTATTCATGTACAGATTGCTCTTCAGTGCTTTGTTAATGTGGGGAGTGTATTGTGAGAGATGCGCAAGAAGGCCCTTCCGTGCTGATGGATACAAAAGGTCCCCCTGTGCCTGATTCCTCCCCATATGGGATTTCATTTGAATTGTTGATAGAAAATACTGCCAGGGTATGTGTATTTGTCAGCAGCAATGAATGACTAACATGCAAAATGGATGGCAGAAACTTTGCTTTGTGCATAGAAAGATGGGTACAACTAGTGGGGGAGCGAGTTAGTTGCTGAGTATTTTTGTTGTCTTCAGCAAGTTGCAAAAACAAGCTACTATTTTTGGGGCACGGGAAAGGATCAGGAACATTTCTCTCTTTTCAGTTCTTTAAAGGATATGGTGTATCAAAAATTTTAAGTAAAACCTGTAGGGTCATCTGATTTCTTTTATTAGTTTTATTTTTTAAACAGGAACATATTGGAAAGTTTTGGCATTCCCAGCTCACCTCTTCATGGCTTAGGAAAAGGTTGGAGATTTTCTGATTGTGATGAAGAACAAAACTCAAAGTATCTAATTTGGTTCCGTCTTGCAGGTTGCTCAGGTCAGTGCTATCACACACAGTTCTGGCAGCTGGAGTAGTGATGTCATCTTGGAGGAATAAAATTGCTTACCTAGGTAGAAAAATGTCCATCTTCGTCCTCTTTAAGCTGTTGGCCCAGAGTGTTACGGTTTTGGCAGAGAGGTGAGGCTCAATCCGGGACAAGGGTGTTCTTTTGTGGGTAGGGAGCACTATGAACATGCTGAGTTTCTCCCCTAGGTAGGGTAACTCAACCACACTGAAAGCCTCCAGAGTTGCTGTCTGGAATTGACCTGTATTTAGGCAAACAGAGATCTTATTTCATCATTAA